>JADBJO010000686.1:520000-522500 GCA_016801955.1 Conus betulinus | reverse complement strand
CCCTCGGAGTTAACATTAGTTCTGACCTCATTCCCCATACAGTCCTTGATTAAGACCATAAACCGAGGTTCCGTGTGTGAACGCACGCATAGCATCTTGCACACACGTAAAATCCCATCACCAACTTTCGGAAGAGAAGGCCAGTTTGATCGTTGGTATGGATGACACGTGACACATAGCATGCATCCTGCGTGAGAAATTGAAAGAATGAAGGAAGTTAGGAAATCGAGTGAACGATATTGAACGATATTGACTGGATGACACGGGAAACGACTGAATGGAGCGCCAGCTGGCAGCTCTTCAGTCGGCACTACCCAGGTAGTCAGCCCGTTGTGTAAACGAGTGTGGATTGTAAAGCGCTTAGAGTTTGGTCTCAGCCGAGAATAGGCGCTATATAAGTATTCATTATTATTATTATACTTTCTCTCTGGCGCTGCGAGCCCTAGGTTTCAAATGGTACTTCGTTCTGTGGGCCAAAATATGTTTTTTCCTGAGATGCCTGTCAAACGTTTCATTTTCACCTGAGTGTCACTGACTTTGACTGCTCATTTAGTTTCTCGGCGAACTGGAAAGGATCTCTAAAGATGCAGCCGTAAGTTTTCTTTCTTTCTTTTTTTTTTCCTTTCTGTCCTTCTCCTTACCCACGTGCGTACTAACATGTATTAATGTGAATGTCGTGTAGACAACTTTATCTGCTGGTTTGATATTCGTTTGTTTGTTCATTTCATGTGGTTTTGGTGAAGGGAATATGTTTTCGGTGGAGAAAAAAATGCAAACAGAGAAAAGCATGGCATGTTTCTAACACGTGTGTGGTTGTGTGTGTGTGTGTGTGTGTGTGTGTGTGTGTGTGTGTGTGTGTGTGTGTGTGTGTGTGCGTGCGTGCGTGCGTGCGTGCGTGCGCGCGCGCGTGTGTGTGTGTGTGTGTGTGTGTGTGTGTGCGTGTGTGCGCGCTCATCGCTGTGCCGAAAATATAGAGGCTAACTCACTGATTCTTGCTAGCAGAAGAATGTTTCAAGCGCTGGCGGCAAACCTGACAAACGGAGTTATAAAACCAGCACACGCTAAAATTAGTGCAGCGCAGGAGTATGTCATTCACCAGAGACTAGTGGCACGACTGATTAATTAAGGCCAACTACTCTTATTTAGATAGTGTCCACGCTTGGAATGTACGATCCGGACCGAAACTAAGAACAGAGGGACCCCGTGCACCTAATTGCAGGCCGACATCTTTAGCTGTTTTGATAGGATGGTGCCACCAATAATCCCCGATATAAACGTTTGCTAAAAAGTGGTGGCGTCTATGTATAGGATTGCACTAATGTTTGTGTACGTACGCGTGCACGCACACGTACGTGTGTTCGTTTGTGTGGGTGTTTGTATGAGTGACTGAGTAAGTAAATGAAACAGTGTGTGTGTGTGTGTGTGTGTGTGTGTGTGTGTGTGTGTGTGTGTGTGTGTGTGTGTGTGTGTGTGTGTGTAGGCGCGCGCATGCGCGCATGTGCCTCTGTGCGTGTGTGCAAGTGTGCATGCGTGCATGTATTCGTGCGTGCGGGTATATGTGCGCGCGCGCGCGTGTACGTGTGTACGTGTGTGTGTGTGTGTGTGTGTGTGTGTGTGTGTGTGTGTGTGTGTGTGTGTGTGTGTGTGTGTGTGTGCGTGCGTGTGTGAGTGCGTGCGTGCGTGTGTGAGTGCGCTTGTGCGCGCGCGCGCGCGTGCGTGTGTATGTGTCGCTGTGCCCGAAATATGTATATAGGCTAAGACACAGATTCTGCTAGCTAAAGAACGCTTTAAGCGTTGGCGGCAAACCTGACGGGACGAGTTATAAACCTCGCTTAAGCCAAAAATAGTGGCGTGCAGGAATCTGTCATTCACCATAATCAAGTGCCACGACTAATTAATTAAGGCTAAATACTCTAATTTGGAGAATGTTTACGCCTGGACAGTCCAGTGCTGACCTAAAGCGAGGACTGGAGATTAAGTGTGCTTAATTGCAGGCCGAAGCGTTGGGTCGTTTTGACCTGTCGTCGGCACCAATATTCCCCCCAAAATATAAACGCTGCTATGAATGATGAGGTCTATGTGTAAAATTGCTGTAATGTGTGTGTGTGTGTGTGTGTGTGGTGTGTGTGTGTGTGTGTGTGTGTGTGTGTGTGTGTGTGTGTGCGTGTTAATTTATGTATGCATGTGTGTGTTTGCGTGCGTGCATGCGTGCATGAGTGTACGTGTGTGCGTGTGTGCGTGAATGTGTGTGTGTGTGTGTGTGCGTGCGTGCGTGCGTGCGTGCACGCTTGCGTGTGTGTGTGTGTGTGTGTGTGTGTGTGTGTGTGTGTGTGTGTGTGTGTGTGTGTGTGTGTGTGTGTGTGTGATTATTTTTGCATTTGTTGTTGTTGTCCCTATTTCTCCTTTTCGTTCTCTCCTTTTCTGTCCCCCCTCCCCCCAAAAAACTCCTGTCTCCCTTTCCCCTCCTACATTGTTTGGAGTCATTCTACACCCCCGATCT
>JADBJO010000686.1:495000-500000 GCA_016801955.1 Conus betulinus | reverse complement strand
GTAATGCCCACCGTGTCATTAACATACTGTGTTGTGCTGTGTTGAAGGCCCACAGCGCTCACCATGACTGGGATATTGACGTTGTTAGCCCCCTTCAATCCTGCTCCTAAATTTTAAGCCAATTTATGTACAGCTCTTTATGTCTTTTTCTCATGTAAAGTTTATTACTTATGTATGTATGTATGTATGTATGTATGTATGTATGTATGTATGTATGTATGTATGTATGTATATGTATGTATGCATGTAGGTATGTATGAATGCATGCATGTTCATTCATTCATTCATTTATTTTATCGATTTAGCTATTCATTCGTGTATTTAGCTATTCATTCATTCATTAACTTATCTCTTCAATGATCATCTTCCATTCAAATTTTTGCGTTTTGTTTTCGTTTAAAACTTTCTTTGTCATAAATACCATTGTGACACCTTCGTGTGTCATTGTTCAGGCGTTTGTCACAGGCTTTGGGAGCAAATACTGATGATTTAAGCTTGGGCTGTCCACGGTGATACTTTGTTGTCCTATCCTATTTATACCCGTCTAAACTTTGTGACTTGTTCGGCATGCAGTACTGTTCAAATCCATGACTCAGTTTCAGACACTCAAGCCGGTCTCTTTCCCAGCAGGACGGAAGGTCGTCAGAAAAAGACATCTATTGAAGTCTAACATGTTCACATCAGTATGTAGACCCCCAGCATTGTGTTATTCTCAGATCAGTATGTAGACCATTACAGCAAAGAAACCTTGTTCACATCAGCATGCAGACCATTACAGCAGTGTACAATGTTCACATCAGTATGTAGGCTACTACAGCAAAGAAACCTTGTTCACATCAGCATGCAGACCATTACAGTAATGTGCTATGTTCATATCAGTATGCACACCATTACAGCAATGTGCCATGTTCACATCAGTATGCACACCATTACAGCAATGAGCCATGTTCACATCAGTATGCACACCATTACAGCAATGTGCCATGTTCACATCAGTATGCAGACCATCACAGCAATGTGCCATGTTCACATCAGTATGCAGACCATCACAGCAATGTGCCATGTTACATCAGTATGCAGACCATCACAGCAATGTGCCATGTTCACATCAGTATGCAGACCATCACAGCAATGTGCCATGTTCACATCAGTATGCAGACCATCACAGCAATGTGCCACGTTCACATCAGTATGTAGGCTATTACAGCAAAGAAACCTCGTTCACACATCAGCATGCAGACCATCACAGCAATGTGCCATGTTCACATCAGTATGCAGACCATTACAACCAATGTGCCACGTTCACATCAGTATGCAGACCATTACAACAAATGTGCCATGTTCACATCAGCATGCAGACCATTACAGCAATGTGCCATGTTACATCAGTATGCACCATTACAGCAATGTGCCATGTTCACAATCAGTATGCAGACCATTACAGCAATGTGCCATGTTCACATCAGTATGCAGACCATTACAGCAATGTGCCATGTTCACATCAGCATGTAGACCATTACAACAATGTGCCATGTTCACATCAGCATGCAGACCATCACAGCAATGTGCCATGTTCACATCAGCATGCAGACCATTACAACAATGTGCCATGTTCACATCAGCATGCAGACCATTACAGCAATGTGCCATGTTCACATCAGCATGCAGACCGTTACAGTTGCAGGGACTTCGTGGACAGTTGTCCACGTACGGAGAAAACATATAAAGCGCTTGTTTTTACGTCTGGTTCTTTGTTCATAACTTTGGATTCGTTGAGGCATATTCCCTCACCACATTCAGACATCGGCACAATCTGATATATGCGTTATTCTGAGTCTTCTTGATGGTAATGAAGAGCAGAAGGATATGTAAACCAAACTAGCTGTGTCCCTATCCGTCATCAATTCTTCTGCTGAACAATTAAGTAGTGGGAGAAAACAAGTGCAGGCTAACAATTCTTCAGTCATTATAGTAAACGACCTGGCAAAGATTTGGATGAAAAAAAAAAATGAAGAACCGGGGGAATATATCATAAATATGAGAAACCCTTCACTAGCTGCCTGAGGGAACCATCGTACTCCCCTTCGAAGGAAGATACTATTTGTATTGCCTGCTCCTGTGCTGTGCTTTGTGAAAGCCCACAGTGTCATTAACACACTGCATCGTGCTGTTGAAAAAGTCCACAATGTAATGCCTACCGTATCATAAACATACAGTGTTGTGCTGTGTTGAAAGCCCACAATGTAATGCCTACCGTGTGATTAACATACAGTGTTGTGATGTGTTGTTGAAAGTCCCCAATGTAATGCCTACCGTGTGATTAACATACTGTGTTGTGATGTGTTGAAAAGTCCACAATGTAATGCCTACCGTGTGATTACAACAAACTGTGTTGTGATGTGTTGAAAGTCCACAATGTAATGCCTACCGTGTCATTAACATACTGTGCTGTACTGTGTTGAAAGCGCCCACAAGTAGTGCCCACCATATCATTAACATACAGTGTGCGTGTGTGTGTGTGTGTGTGTGTGTGTGTGTGTGTGTGTGTGTGTGTGTTACAATTCAACTTCGAAATATGTAACCCAAACCTAGCTTTAGCAGACACTATCCTTAACCTAAACCTAATCTCACCCTATTCCTAACCTAACCTACCCCTAATTGTAAAAAAAAAAAAACGTATTTGTAAAAAAAAAAAAAAAATCTTAGATTAACTGCGCTTGCAGTGTAGGGACAGAGGGGTAGCCTTGCCCTTTCTCCGTCCGAAAAGAAAAGAACACCCACCAGTTTCGCACACACACACACACACACACACACACACACACACAGAGTTCTTGCTATTCCTCATTCAAATATCTTCCCGCTCTCACACACGGACCGATTAATGTCAAGTCGAGTCATGGCAGGAGTGGGAAAACAGAATGGGGCACAGGGAAGAAAAGGAAAGGCCGAGAGGACAAGGGTGGGGTGGGGTGGGACGGAGGTGGGGGTCGAGAGGTTTGTGAGCGTTGGGACGGGGTGGGGGTGGGGGGTGGGGGTGGATGGGGACGAGGGGTGACCAGGAGAGGTGAGGAGGAGGTGGAGGGTGTGTACGTGTTTGAGGTGGTAGGAGGTGGGGGGGTGGGGTGGGTGAGTGGGTGAGGCGACGTGACAGCGTTTGCTTTGAAACCAGGACAGGTAGTAGTAACCCGATGACGATTGCTGTCAGTAACCTCCCTTGTCCCCTTCTGTCAGTAACCTCCCTTGTCCCCCTTCTTTCCACCCCCCCTCCCCCTCCTGTCCCACCTTCATCTATCCACCCACACCCTTCTCTGACAATACTCTACTCACCCCCACACTCCTTAAAACACACACACACACACACACACACCTTTTTGCTGCTCTGCTTATCTTCTCAGGCATATCAGTTTGTTTTCGCATTTCTCATTTCTCTACTGACCCCTCCTTCATCCCTCCCCCCCCCACCCCAGCTCCAGCGGTCCCCTTCCTCGCTCTCCGTTTTGGCGTCTTCTGTCTCGTATACACACACACACACACACACACATAGACGCGCGCGCACGCAAACACAGACACCTACGCTATGCACATACACACACAAATACACACACATGCGCGCTCACACACACACATACGCTATGCACATGCACAAGCATACACACGCACACACACCACTAAGCATGTTTGTATACTCGCATGCTTGCACGTGCATACAAACGAACACACACACATTTCCTTGTTTGCACAGAAATACACACACAACACACACACACACGCACACACTCAGACACACAAGCGTGTGTGCATATAAACGAATATCCGCCTCACACAGTACACACACACTCGCGTGGAATAGTGTGAGAACGGGCCCATTGAAATTTGGTGTGGGTCCAGACTACACGGCGAGTCCAGAATCTGTTCACATTGTTGACAAAATTATTACCAATTTTCCACTGAACATTAGGACTGCGGAAATACTATTTATTATTGATTGTTGTCTAGGCTTAGCATGTTTTCATAGAAAATGTATACGGTCTTATGAAACAGACACTGATATTTTGTGCGTTCGTATACTTTATCAATTAAAAAAGACGGGTAGTAATTCTATCAGTTCGAACCAACCATTATCTCCCTTGACAATGAAATCGGAGTATTTTTTTTCACTCGTAGTCATATTAAGACGGATCCAAGATTCGTTGACCTTGGGGAAGGTTTGCGTTCTCCTGTGTGACCTAGTAATTTTTGTTTTGGTATTAACCTCCCTGATTCCGTTTGTCTCTCCCCCTTCCGTCCTTCTCTCCACCCCCCCCCCCCCCCATCTCTCTCTCTTTTCCCCAGTCTTTTCTTTTATCTAGATGTCCGTTCTTTATTCCCCCTGACACCAAATCACTGTCATTACCATCGCATTCCCTTCTCTCTCTAAGACACGCGCCAGGAGCACGCACGCGCGCCTGTGTGTGTGCGTTCGTTGTGTTGTGGTGTGTGTTGTTGTTGCTGTCGTTGTTGATGTTGTTGATGGTGGTGTGTGTGCGCGCGCGCGCACACATCCTCACACTCTTGCAGATACGTGTGTGCGATGTGCACGCTGGCACACATTTGCAAGCGTTTTTTTTCTTTCTTTATTGTAAGAGAGAGAGAGAGAGAGAGAGACAGAAAGACACACAGACGCTCAGCCAGACCTTTGTACTTCGCCAATATGGCCGGTGTGATCACAGCTCTGCCGTCTTTTGAACGAAATAGTAAAAAAAAGTAATATTGTATAATAAAGATCCTCGCGGGAAGGAACAAGAGGGCAGGCTGGGGACAGACAGAAGGGGGAGGTAGCGTGGATGAGATTACCGTAAAAAAAGAATGGTTTGTATGAGAGTTTGGAGGAACTGGATGGTGGTGGTGGAGGGGGGGACCTGGGGATGATGGTGACCGACGAAGGAGACCAAAGAGGTTGGTTTGGGGTGGAACACTATGGAAGCATACCGGCTTCAAAAGCCGCTGATAACCGTTTTCCT
>JADBJO010000686.1:482500-490000 GCA_016801955.1 Conus betulinus | reverse complement strand
GTGTGTGTGTGTGTGTGTGTGTGTGTGTGTGTGTGTGCGTGTGCGTGATGTGTGTGAGAGAGAGCGAGAGAGAGAGAGAGAGAGAGAGAGAGAGAGAGAGAGAGAGAGAGAGAGAGAGAGAGAGAGATGGGGGTTGGGGGCGGAAAGGGGGGGTAAGAAAATGGTCAATATATGTGAACAGTTTGTCTTTGCTGCCAGTACCACTGATATCCCCGTGTTTCTTAAACGAAGGTTTGTGTATGATTTGTGTTTGAACATGTGCAATACATGTAAGTCGAACTGTTGAATACTCCTTTCATGATCTACTTTCAAAAAGCACAATTAGAGAAGTTGATAGGGGGTAAAAAAAAAACAAGCAGCCTGTCTAATTTGTGCATATTTGCTCGCGAGTGAAACTTGCAGACAGACAGATAGATAGGCAGACAGACAGACAGACAGACGGACAGACGGACATACACACACACAAACACACGGACAGAGACAGCCCGACCGGAAAATAACAGACCCTGCACCACGGTGCTACTGGGGTGTTGTGCGCTTAGAGATCACCTGACCTCCCACCACCCCAGTCACAGTCGTCACCCTGACCACCTCGACGACTCCGGCTGGCTGCTGCCTTCACCACCACCACTACCACCACCACCCACCTCCGCCACCACCACTACTACCATCTCCTTCTCTACCCGTACCCTCTACTACTCTCCTCACTCCCCCACCCTCCTCCACACCCCAAAACTTCCCATCACCACCACCACCACCACCACCACTACCACCAAAGAAAGCTCAAAGTCTTCCTTATATGGTCAGACAGTCAACAGCGGAGAAGACAAGAAGTCACAAAGACGCGGAGAGAGTGAGTGTATATTTGCCTGAGGCCAAGGATCAATACTAGGTTCACCACTGCTTGGTCCGACTTAGAAGCCCTGACTACAACTACGTAGCCTTGTTTCAGAAACGCGAGAGAGCGTTTCTTGGCGACCTCTCGCGGGAGAGTTGATCGTGATCGTGGGCCTTTCTGAGAGACCTCTCGCGGCGACAGTTTGCTCAGTGTCGTTCCTGTTTGGCTGAGTGTGTGGGCGTTTGTTTGCGACCTGTCGCGGCAAGAGTGGATATTTTCGGGACCGGTTTGACTTGTCAGACAAAAACGGTGGCACTGTGCATCCCATACATGAATGGTACACTTAGACCTTTGGAATAAAATGTTAGGAATCTGTCACTATATGTTATGGTCATGAACCAGGTGTCTCAGTCAACTGTTTGATGTTTACATTATTAACTGATTGATGTTTACATGATTACAGATCTCATTGTTGTATTCAGTTCTTAACTCGTTGAATTCAACTCCTAACGTCGTTGAATTCAGATCCTAACGTTGATGAATTTAGGTCCTAACGTCGATGTATTTAGGTCCTAACGTCGATAAATTGAGGTCCTAACGTCGATGAATTCAGGTCCAGATTCAGAAACCAGGTGTGTCAAGTTAAGTCAGTCAGTTCAGCATCGTCTGGCAAACGGGGGGGCAGACTCAGTGGCCTTGTCGCAAGGAAAGTTTACAAAATTGGACGAATCACGGGCTCCAAGCATCATTCTAATATTTATAAAAAAAAAAAAAAACAAAAAAAAAAAAATGTGGACCAAGTTTAAACAGTCTAGTTTCTAATTCAGCTTCTTTCCCGTTCAAAATCCTCTGAATCTTTGATGTCAACAGGATAAAGGTTGCCTTAGATTACAGGGCGAAAAGTTTAAAAAAAAAAAAAAAAAAAAAAAAAAAAAAAAAAAAAAAAGGAAACGATTTACGAATTCTGTCCAGCCATTATTTTTGTTTCTAGGCACCACAGACCGCAACTCTTCATCTCGTTGGCTACACACACACACACACACGCACACACACACACACACACGCACGCACGCACACACACACACACACACACACACACACAACACACACACACACACACACACACACACACACACGAGCGCGCACGCAAACAATGTGTGTGTGTGTGTGTGTGTGTGTGTGTGTGTGTGTGTGTGTGTGTGTGAGAGAGAGAGAGAGAGAGAGAGAGAGAGAGAGAGAGAGAGAGAGAGGAGAGAGAGAGAGAGAGAGAGAGAGAGAGAGACCACCACTCCATATTACACCACAACTATACTACACCACTTTATACCACACCACACACGTTAACACAGCATCAATCCATTGTACACCACACCACTGTAAACCGTAACAGACCATTTTTGCACCATATCATCTTATACCATGTTACTTTATTCAGCATCATTTTGTGGACCGTGTTTATCTGCTTTGGCCATTATGAACATGTCAAAGAAGCATTGACTACAGCCTAGACATACACAGATACAGAGTGGTGTGTTGCGATATAGAAAGACATTGGTGGTGTGACCTGGTATAGAGGAAAGTGATGTGATTTAGATTGGTGAGTGTGACGTGGTACAGAATGGTATTATGTGGTATAGAATTATCTGACTTTGCAGGGGGAAAGGAGAGGGGGGGGGGGGGGGTATGTTGTCACGTTGTATAGAAGTGTATGGTGAGGTGTAGAGTGGCGTGGTGTGTGGCGTAATATAGAGTGGTGTAATGTGATATAAAATGGTGTGGTGTGACTTAGGTGTAGAGGTTTATAATGTGGTATAGATTATTGGATTGTGACGTGGTTAGAGCGAGACGGTTTTAGAATTGCGCGGTGTGACATGACACAGAGTGGTGTGATGTGATATAGAATGGTATAGTGTGGAATGAATTCGTGTGGTGCAACTTAGTATACAGTGGAGTGATATGATCCGGCAGAGTGACGAAATGTAATGGGACGATGTAGTATAGTGGTGTGACGTAATAAACAGTGGTGCTATGTGTAATGACATGGTATACAGTGGTGTAATGTGGTGTGATATAACACACAATGATGATGATTTGGTATGGTGGTGTAATGCGGCATAGTGGCGTGATGTAGTACAGAGTGGTGTGACGTGTTGTATTCATACGATAGATAAGTTGATGTAATGTGGCAAAGAGTGATGTAACATGGTATAGGTAGTGCGATGTGGCACAGATCAGTGTAATGTGGTATGATTTGATACAATATGGCGCAGGGTGGTGTTACATAGTATAGAGTGGTGTGATGTGGTACAGTGGTGTGACGTAGCCTAGAACACTGTGACTTAATACAGAGTTATGTGATCTTGTTTAAAGTGACGTGCATTGCACTGTTGTGGGACGTAGCATAGAGAGCTGTGACTGACTTAGAACAGAATCGTGTGATGTGGCACAGAGAATTGTGATGTGGTATATTAATGTGGTGTAGTAAAGAATTAAATAATATGCTTGAATGGTGTGCTGTGGAAAGGTGGTGTTATATGATAATGGTGGTAGGATGTAACACAGTTGTGTGACATATAGCGTGGAGGGGTGATGTGGCATGTGTGGTGGCAAAGAGTGATGTGATACAGAGAAGAGGGTGAAGAGTGATATGATCTAGTTCAGAGGAGTGTGTTATTATATAAAGTAGTGTAATGTGATATAGATTGTTGTGACCGCGGTATCGTACGGTTTGATATGATTTAGTGTGGTCTAATATGTATTAGAGAGGTATGATATGGTATGAGTGAGTTTTATTTGGGTATAGATTGGTGTAACGTTAAATAGTTGTAGATGTGGCTTACAGTGGTGTAAATAGTGTAAAGTGATGTGATATGTAAACGTCGCGTCATGTTGTGGAGTGGCACAGAATGGTTGATACGGTTTGAAGTGATGTGACATGGCATAGGGTAATGTTACCTTATGCAGCGGTGTAATGTGCTTATTGGAGTGACGTGGCTTTACAGTGGTGTAATGTAGTTTAAAGTGGTGTGATATGTAAACGTCGCGTCATGTTGTGGAGTTGTGTGATGTGACATAGAATGGTGTGTGAATGGTTTGAAGTGATGTGATATGGCATAGTGACGTTACCTCACGTCGCGGTGTAATGTGCTTACTGGTGTGACGTGGCTTACAGTCGTGTCAGTGTGATATCACATAGACTCTTGTGATGTGGCCTAGAGGGGCGTAAGGTTATACAGAGTGATGTGACATTCTGCAGCGTGTTCTGAGGCAATATGGTGGTGTGATATACTACAGAGTGATGTAGTGTGGTATTGTGGTTAGACATCGCATAGATTAATGTGACGTAGTATAGAGTCGTATTAGTGGTATAGAATGGCATGAAGCGGTTAATTTGACGTAATATAGAAAAGAGTATAAAAAAGTGTGCTATAGAGTGTGACGAAGTATGAAGTCGTATGATGTGGAAAAGAATGGATGGGTTTATAAATCTGACGTAATATTATATAAAGTGGTGTAATGTGCTATAGGATGTGTGTAGCATACAATGACATGACGTGGTATATAGTCATCTTTTACGGTATTCAATGGTGTGATGTAGCAGATTTCATATAGTCGAGTGTTGAGTGTTCTGATGTGTTATAGCGTGTGACATGGTTTGGTTTGATGTGGCATGGGGTGGCGCGAGATATGTGTGCGGAGGCGATGACTGACGTGATAAGATTAAAAGATGTATACTAGAGTAGTTTTATGTTAAGGGGTAGTATGACACAGTACAGAGCCGTGTGAGGGAGCAATGAATGATGTACAAGCATACTATTCAGAAACGTGGGCTGTACTGCTGCTGCATCATCAGACTCCAGAAAAGAAAAGCCGAGAAAGAAATGAAAGGGGTGAAATAATCACATTTCTTTTATCCCTTGACACATTTTCAACTCTTTTACTTCCCCCCTGGACCCTCCCCCTCCTCTCAAACATAAACAAAGAGATAACGACTCCAGCTTTCCTCTTTTTTTTATTTCTACATTTATTTGAATCATTTGAGGCTATAAACTATAAGATTGATTCAATTCCGGTGAAACTTTTTGTTGCTGCTAACTTGCAAAGCTGCTTATTGGATTCATTCATTAACTGTTTTTTTTTCCTTCTCTGATTTCTTGCATTTCTTCTGTGGTTGTTTGTCCTTTCCTTAATCTGCTTTAATTTGAAGATCATTTATCCAGTGCTTATGTCATTGGTTTCTCTCTTTAAACTCTTTTTCTGTCTACACACACACACACACACACACACACACACACACACACACACACACACACAAAACTCTCTGTCTATCTTTCTCTCTCCACTTCCATCTTTCCTTCGCTCTCCCTCTCTCTCTCTCGCTCTCTCTCTCTCTCTCTCTCTCTCTCTCTCTCTCTCTCTCTCTCTCTCTCTCTCTCTCTCTCTCTCCCATAGCTGCCTTCTCCCCATTCTACTTTTGCATCTTGAATTTCTTGTTGTCTGTTTGCCAATCCTTATGCTTTCAAGCTATCTGGGTAGACCCACACATTTCCTAATCCTGTCTCATTTCTCTGTGAAATAATGGTGACTGGATGCCCGTTGGAACACAGAGCTACAATGTAAACATTGGTCAGAACCAGTGAGCCAAAGCTTTTGACTTCTCATTCCTCTATATTCTGGACGCACTGTTTGCGCGAATATGGTGTGAATACTTCTGGAAAGCAAAATCGATCGCCCTGGAAGCCTATAACCCTGGACTTGGAAGATCTTTTCTTCGGTCACATATTCATGTCGGTTTTGAAATAAACGTTTACCCTTTGTAAGCCGGTAGGTTTCTGATGACAGTCTTAAATATTCATAACCTGGATACACCGTAACATTTTGAGAGAAGAAAAACGCGATCATTGTACACTGCTGAGTGTAATTTTGCGATGCTGTTTTAAAAGACGTGACTTTGACGATTTTGTTTTAAATGTAGAAATTATGATATATAAATAAATTTTTGAAAAGATTGTATGAAAATGATTGCATGTCAGGTGTAATCAGCTTGCATTCTTCAGCACATGTTTTTACAGCTATGGAAAATCTTAAATACTTTTGTTTTGAAAAAATTTGTATAAAACGAAAAACCGGGTCAACTTTTGATGCACTGTGTGGAAAAGTACGTAGCGTATGTTTATGGAACGAGCAATAGATACAAACTGTCTGCATGAGTTGTTTGGCCTTTGGCCATCATGCTCAGACGCGTGCTTCCTGCCCATTCCAGGCCACGTTGTAACGAGCTCGTTGATTGGTTAACTACTGTCGCATTGCCGCAGTGTAATCGAGTTGCATCTGTTGGGGTGTGCCAGTCAAACGATATCTTTTTGATGTTGTATAATGGAGACGCCAGACTCAAACACATTGTAGAGGAGCGTGGAGATTGTCTGACTCTGTCTGTCTGTCACACTCTCTCTGTCTCTCTCTCTCTCTCTCTCTCTCTCTCTCTCTCTCTCTCTCTGTGGCTATTGCTGCTTCATTAGCGCTTTTACCTACAGTTAATAATTGGTGACGAATAACTTATTTTGACTGGTGGGGCTTATCATACATACTTGTGTTTTGTCTATTATCATTAGTTTGTGTGTTTTGTCTATAATCATAAATTTTATTGTTTGATGTTGTTGAATTTCAAGTAAAAAAATAGCATTTAGAATAACAAGCAAGGACCCAATATGAAACTGCATTTCATTTGTACTCTTTATTTGGTCTTTTCAACATCAGTTTGAACGATAAAGAAACAATTGTTCGAATCTAACAAACTGCGTTTGAAACAGATCACCACGACATCAGTCAAAAAAAAAAAGAGTAAAAATAATCTGTGCATTTTGCTCTGAACCCCTTCGAGATCGGCAGATGAAGAAAAGAAGACCATATTGAGCGGCATAAGCAGAAGGAAAATGAACACAATTTCCGTGGATAGAGGAACAAGCTTAATTAATTCTTACAGTGTAATAGAGCCTAATCTGAAGATCACAATTGTTATCGAGATTTGTCGAATTTTGATATAAAAGTAGAGGTACAACGTACAACTCTCTTAAATTTCGTCAAGATCACGATATTGAATTCCCCCCCCCCCCCCCCCCCCCACACACACACACACAGACAGACAGACAGACAGACAGACACACACACACGCACGCACACACACAGACACACACAGACAGACAGACAGACAGACAGACAGACACACACACACACACACACACACACACACACGCACGCACGCACGCACGCACCCCACTCCCGCTTTCCTGCCATACAAGGGCTTACTTCCCACCTCAGAAGAAAGTGACAACACAAAATTCAGCTTTCGGGCTGAAAACATTTAAAAGTCAATTCCAAAGGGAAATCCCCTTAATTCTCAAGGCTAGGGGTGAACCAGAAAATCAATCAATCAGCTTCTGCCCCTGAAAAAAAAAAAACTTGGCACGATGGAGGAAACGTTCGATTGTAAGGCAGTCAGACATTATTGATTGCCAAACCGAGTAAAGGCACCGCCGCCAAGTTCCTAATTCTCCCAGAACCCCTCACCAAAGTGAGTGATGTCCCTTGAGACTGGAGGCGCCTCGAGTGGGGCAGTTCCATTGTCGATATGAAGGATGGTTGGGGGTAACTTGGTTCTTAAC
>JADBJO010000686.1:472500-480000 GCA_016801955.1 Conus betulinus | reverse complement strand
CACACACACACGCGCGCGCGCGCGCGCGCGCGCGCAAGCACGGTCGTTCCTTTATGCCAAACACTTAGCCCTGTTTATTCAGATATATGACATTGTATGTTGTCCATGATAGACATTCATATGATGTTCCCATGAGTGAAATGCTCTTTGTAGTGGCGGCAACCAGTGATATATGCGAACGATAAAAGAGGAGGAAAAAAATCTCTGTGAAAGACAAATGAACAAAGCTATTGTAAATATGAATAAAATAAACAAATAAAACATTGCCGGCATGCACAGTCCTCCCCCACCCCCTCTCTCCTGCCCTCCATCCCCTTTCCCCCCGTTCCATGCCTTGAATCACCTGAAATTCGTTCTTGTACCTGTCTGATTTTCACAAATGTTCTTGCTTAATCTATATTAATGTTTATATTCATTTTTATTTATTTGTTTATTTACTCATTTATACCCACAGACACAGACACAGACATAGACACAGACACACACACACACACACACACACACACACACACACACACACACACACACACACACACACACACATTCTGTGTGTGTGTGTGTGTGTGTGTGTGTGTGTGTGTGTGTGTGTGTGTGTGTGTGTGTGTGTGTGTGTGTGTGTGTGTGTGTGTGTGTGTGTGCGTGTGTGTGTGTAAAATTATCCGTTTAGTTTTATCACAAGCGCATGTAAAAGAAGTCATGAACCCCCCCCCCCCCCCCCCCCCCCCCCCAGAACTCCAGAACTCCAGCATAACGCCACGGTCTGTTTCTCTTTCTTTACAATAGCACCGAGCTCTCGAACTACAACGTAAACACTATGATCTGTGTTCCTTTACAATGGCACTGAGCTGTGACATCACAGCGTAAACTGCATGGTCAGTGTTTCTTTCTTTAAAATGACCCTGAGTTCTAGAATTATCACATAAACGTTTCGGTCTGTGTTCCTTTACATTACAATGGCTATATGCGTTGGACCTACAACGTAAACGTCTGTCTTCCTTTACAATGGCGCTGAGATTTGGAACCTACAGCGTAAACGCCACGCTCTGTGTGCCTTCCTTTCCAATGACCCTGAGCTTGGTAAAGGGCTTGGTCTGTGTTCTACTTCAAAACGTCACTGAGCTCTGGAATTATGACATAAAATCCACGATTTGTGTTCCTTCGTATTAGCAGTGGGCTCTGGAAGCACAACAGAAACGCTATGGTCTGTGTTCCTTTTCGACGTCACTGAGCTCTAACACCATGACGTAAACGCCAGGGTTTGTGTTTCTTTACATTGGCATTGAGCCCTGAAACTGCAATGTAAACGCCAGAGTCTGTGTTCCTTTGCAAGTTCTGAAACTACAGCGTAAACGCCACAGTCTGTGTTCCTTTTCAGTATCACTGAGTTATTAAACTACAGCGTAAACCACACAGTCTGTTTTCTTTTCAGTATCACTGAATTCTTAAACTACAGTGTAAATGCCACTGTCTGTTCCTTTGCAATATCACTGAGTTCTGAAACTACAGTGTAAATGCCACTATCTGTGTTCCTTTTCAATATCACTAAGTTCTGCAACTACAGCGTAAATGCCACTGTCTGTGTTCTTTACAATGTATACTGAAACTGTGTTTCTTCCTTTACAATACATTGAGCACTAGAGCAGTGTACAATGAAACACTAAGTTCTGGACAGAGGCTGGACTTCCACTGTCCAGAAACTGCAGCGGAAACCCATCTCGGAAACTCTATCGTTCGGATATAAACGCTTTTTATCTCATGTATTATTCATATCTCTCTCTCTCTCTCTCTCTCTCTCTCGGAAACTCTCTCTCTCTCTCTCTGTGTGTGTGTGTGTGTGTGTGTGTGTGTGTGTGTGTGTGTGTGTGTGTGTGTGTGTGTGTGTGTGTGTGTGTGTGTGTGTGTGTGTGTGTGTGTGTGTGTTATGCATATTTTGTGGGTAGCTCTCTGTTGTATCAGCTGATTTTCTTTCAGGAAGCACCTTATTTTTTCTCCTCACAATGACGGTTAAAAAAAAATCCCAGTATCTGGGCCCTGTAATAATACTGATTTCTTCCCCCCTTCTCTCTCTCTCTCTCTCTCTCTCTCTCTCTCTCTCTCTCTCTCTCTCTCTCTCTCTCTCTCTCTCTCCGTCAATTTCTGTCTCTCTCTGTCTGTCTCCCTGTCTGTCTGCCCGTCTTCCACCCCCTCTCTCCACCGTCCCTTCCTTCCTCAGTGTCTGTCTGTCTGTCTGTCTGTCTGTATCTCTCTCTCTCTCTCTCTCTCTCTCTCTCTCTCTCTCTCTCTCTCTCTCCGTCAATCTCTCTCTCTCTCTGTCTGTCTGTCTGTCTGTCTCCCTGTCTGTCTGCCCGTCTCCCCCCCCCCCCCCCTTTCCCCGTCCTTTCCTTCCTCAGTGTCTGTCTGTCTGTCTGTCTGTCTGTCTGTCTCTCTCTCTCTTCTCTCTCTCTCTCTCTCTCTCTGTCTCTCTCTCCGTCTGTCTGTCTGTCTGTCTGTCTGTCTCCCTGTCTGTCTGCCCGTCTCCCACCCCCTCAACCCCCCCATCTCCCCCGTCCCTTCCTTCCTCAGTGTCTGTCTGTCTGTCTGTCTGTCTGTCTGTCTCTGTCTCTCTCCTCTCTCTCCCTCTCCTCTCTCTCGTCCCTTCCTCTTCCTCTCTGTTCTGTTTGTCTGTCTGTCTCTCTGTCTTTCTGTCTGTCTCTGTTTCTGACCAACACAGTCTTTGCTCTGACTCTGTCTCTGTCTCTGACTCTGTGTGTGTGTGTGTGTGTGTGTGTGTGTGTGTGTGTGTGTGTGTGTGTGTGTGTGTGTGTGTGTGTGTGTGTGAGGAGCAAGGAAAACCGAGTGTCTAGAGTCAGACTGACTAAAGCTAGATTGCTTTTGTAACGGAGAATCAGGGTAAAGGAAATAGAGATGAATGTAATCCTGTGTTTCGGTACAGACCAAACTCATTGCAGACGGCTGAGATGGAACCCGTAGGTTCCAGATAGCATCAGATTTAGTTTTGACAAAATGTTAAATCCTCTATATTGTATTTGGAAGTATTTGTCAATGCTCACTGATGGATATTTAGAACGTGTTATTTCAAAGTTTGTATTAATGATATTTTTTAAAGCAAATTATCAACATATGGGAACTTTCACTCGATGACCGTTCGTATATTTGCCTTTTGTGCTAAGAATGATAACTCTTTTTAGAATGATAATGCTTTCGTTTTCTTGTCCCCTAGTTCAGTGACACCAGACAGCAGTCTATTCCCAACCTTTATGCTACAGAACTCTTTCCTTTGTTTCGATTAACCGTGTAAATGGCTTTAACAAATGATGAAATACTTCAGCAGTTTACATCATATTTGTACGACCGGTTTTAAACTACAAACCGTTGTGTTTGCTTAAGTTGTGGTTTATTTGCTGTTACTTTATCATGCAGGCTTATTCTACATGTATCTCCCCTTCAAAGGCCCATAACCTTGATGAAGAAATACTTTTCGTCTTTGGCTTCGGCCTTCAATTCTTCTCTTCACTGTTACTCCGGTACTGACGAGACTTAGCAGCTATATATTTCTGTTTCACTCGGAACTACCTGGCTTCATTTACCGCCCTCGTCCCATTTATACGAATTTTTTTTTCAGCTAAATTTTTGTTCTTGTTCTTTTTTTTGAGCTTGTTCATGGTCTCCTCCTCCTCCATTATCTTTATCTTCTCTTCTTCTTCTTCTTCTTCTTCTTCTCTTCTTCTTCTTCTTCTCATTATTATCGGTATATTCTCTCCTTCAGCCTCTTCCATCTTTTCCATTCCGCAATGTTAGTTTACACTGAAATCGAGGGGAAAAGTGACCGTTCGTCATTTGTTTTCATTGTTTTGAAAGTTGTTTGTCCTGTTTGAAGAAGACCTTCACACTGAAGCAGGCTGTGTCTGTTTCGTCACTCAGCAGTTCTACTTTTGCTCTCATGTCAACTTGAAAGCAGCAATGATCCATACAGGCTCAGCAAACCTCACATATGAGTGCAGAGCGCCCCCCCCCCCCCCCCCCCCCCCCCCCCCGAATACCTCTAATGATGTCACCACAGTCCTTTCTGCTGGGACAGATGACGCAAAACTACTGAAACAGCTGGACGGGTTGGTCGCTTTATCCAAGATGGTTTTCAAACCACAGGAATCACTGAGCCACTCCTTGCTGTAAGGGAAAACAGCTGACACGGTTTCATTCACTGGCCAACGAAGCCATTCCAATCATGACAGAATAGTCGGTCAAGATCCCTGGAATGTGGTATGATGGTTCCTTGACAGGTACAGAGAGAGGAAACGAAACGTAGAAAATCTTCCCGTTCTCGAACAAGCGCAGTCAGAATTAATGAACAATTCTTGTTTCTAAGAGAGTATTAATGATTTATGGCGAAACTGGGCTCTGTCCGCCTTCTATTTCCGTCAATTCAGGAGTGATTAGCTCGTTGTGATTTAGTACCTGACGAAAATTCAGTGAAATATTCGATTGATGTTTGTTTAGAAATTTGTACGGTTTACACCTAAAAGGTATCTGAGTCTTCGCCGCGGATTTGTCCTATACAAATATCATAACGGAAAATGGCTTTTACAGTGTATAAGATACTCAAACTTTTCACCTTATGTCTCTGATTTATAGAGTGTTACTGACTCACTCCTACTATGAATAGTATCACAATAAATGGCATGGTGCCCATGAAAATAGCAAAATGCTTACAGAAATGTTATGAATATTTCGGCAGAGAAAACTGAGACAAGAGTTGGGAGTGGGTAGGTGGGTCCTCTAGGGGAAGGACTTGAAATATGAATATTTTCTTTATGAGATTTATGTTGAAATTTCACCTCCACCCTCTTTCTTACTAGTGGTGGAAGGAGCAACTTTCCGGTATTAGTCAATGAAAGAAATTTATATTTGTTCCCGGTACTGTTAAAATACTCTATAGTGGTTCTGGAATGTTTCCCTAGGCTTGTACTCTTAATAGTACTTGTAACTCCGAGAGACAGAATTAGAGAGAAGTTCAAAACATTCAACACTGAATGAACAACAAAGGACTGACACAAGTTAAGTGAACTTCCACACATCAACTTTACTTGCTTACACACTGGAATGTAGTTAGAGTTGTGTTTACAATAGACATGTCTGTCCTATACCCTGAGGTTTGGTTCTCACTGTGTCATCATTAAGTGAGGGAAAGTTCTGAATGAGTTGAGCTGAACTGAAGTCCCCTTGGAATAATAGCCTTAACTGATAGTGGACAGGATAGTTGATCTGTCTCTTGTGGTTGGTGACTGATCCTGTGGTGTAGACCTGTTGCTGTAGTGCTGGGCTGTGGTGTGTCCTCACAACCTGTCTTGCCCAGTGATATGTAGCACAGCCACGGTCTGTAGCATGGCCATGGTCCCAGGTCTGTAATAAAGAGAACCTGGTCTGTAGTTAAGTAGCTGAGAGTCTGGCATGTCGATTTCACATATTTGCCCTCTGCCGTTCAGATGAGGTGTGAGAACTCAGCCAACAAAGGATTTGATGAGTATAATGGTTTTGCTATAATTATCAATCTCCACTTTTGTTCAGAGGTTGAGGGGAGTTTACAAAAGGGTAGGAGATAGTAATACAATGCTGAACAATTTTAGTCAAATGCTCTTTAATGTTTCTTATGAATTAAATTACATTAACTAGGAATACACTTAGCCCAAGTACACATGTGGTGTAGACAAAGCCATACACTACAAAGCATTCCAGCAATCACCAGTATGCATAAATCAACTTAGTAGTTTTCATGTAGTAGAGGCATACTATTTTTTTTTTTTTTCAGAGGGTATCAGTCAGTTATCATCCTGACAGATAGAATTGCAGACTGGCAAAAGCCAGATTGTACACAAAGAATGGGGGTCAGGGTTGTTAACAAAGAATCTTAACCACATGGTGACAGCTTTTACCACATGGTGGCAAGTAAACTACCACAACAGAATACTCATTCATCATGTTGATAAATGTCACCAAGTACTGGCTCAAAGCGACACTGCTAAACCACATGGCATACATATAATCAATGCATAGATTCAAAATGTAAGAGAACATAATTTCAACTTACATTTCAGGGAGAGTAAGTGACTCATACCGGGTTAGAGTGGAAGAGATAACCATGCCTCCTCTCTGGTTTTCCCCCTGGCATCTGTCTTGTTACTTAGCACTGATCTACAGCTGGTCTTGAGGAATCAGTGAAGGGGTGACAGAAGAAGGATGAGTTTAAAGTCCTCATAGCAAAACGCTTTTAGGGACAAGATTTCGCCACAGCTAAGGCTGTGACATGGAGACGTTTGTCTTGGCACAGACATTGTAGATTGGCAGGCTGGGTCAAGAAGTCTGGGTTAGTGTTGGGTGGAGGGTCCCAGGAAGGATGGCGCCATCAGGCAGGAGCCTAGATGAGGTAGGTAGTCGTTAGGACCGCCGAGCTGTCGTCTGAAGGTGGTTGGGCTGCAGTTGATGTTGACGTTGTAGATGTCGTCACCGTAGTGGTTCCTCCAAGGCCGTCATCAGGGCTACCGGGTGGCTGTCTTCATGCTGAGTGGCGACAGTCCTGTGCTGCATGAGGCCAACTCAGGAGACGTACGAGGCACAAGTTGCTGAGCTGCTGCACGTAGTTCATGCCCACTCTGCGCCCATGAGGGATGTTCCCTCCCCCCCCCCCCCCCCCCAGCCAGGGGAGAGCCCATCTAGACATGCAGGCCACTGGGTAGTTCACAGAGTGACAGCACCTCATCACTAAGTGTCACGCTGCCTCGAGAGCCGTCCCCCGGTGACACAGGCTAGTCCCGTTGTCACTCGTAGTGCGAGGAAGGAAATCGGTGCCGCCCTACACCCATCTGCCACCTGGGTGTCTTCTGCCAATCTCTGCCACCAACCAGCAGGATGAAGGTGCGACACTATGTGTCTTCTTCTTTTTGTATGCTTAACAGTCAAATCAGGGTTCTGATCTGGCTGACATGTCACTCAAGACACGGAAAGGGAGAGGGACAGGGTTCTGTTCCTCCCACTACTCACCATGGATTGGACTAATTGCGAACGTTGGAGTTACACCTGTGCCTTGGCACCTAGCTCAACATATGTTAATTCACAAAACGCAACAGAAGAACGCATGCAAAGTAGCCAAGCGCTGGTTAACCTACTCGCATCATCTGCCAGCTGGGTGCCTCGCGCATGACGGTCAGCGTGCAGACAGTGGGTATGGAAGGGGGGTGGGGGTAGAAGGGAAGAAGGGAGGTGAGTGAGAATAGGGCCCACGTGACGTAAACTTTTTGTCTTGACTCTCTCTCTGCATCAGGGAGAGACGGAAGGAGAGAAGGGGTGGGGGGGGGGGGGGGGGGGGGGGGGGGGGGGAGGTTGGCATGTGGCATAGATTAGAAATCTATACTGCTGTGTGTGAGACAGATGGGACAGAGAAAGGGGAGAGAATGGTGTCTGTGTTTGTACAATCTATACAAGAGGGTGGCTGCTTGGGACTGATGG
>JADBJO010000686.1:465000-470000 GCA_016801955.1 Conus betulinus | reverse complement strand
TCCTAATGGAATCATATGTTGCAATTTTCTTCTTGTCTTTCTGTTTTTTTTTTTTTTTAATAAGGGTCAGAATTGTGTTTATCTATTTTGATTTATGAGTCAAATTACCAGCATGCGATTGCTGGCCTCTGGGTATGGCCATCTGTGCGTGTCTCTGCCATGGGAATTGGCCGTTCTTTGTTTCACATTCTTCAACAATTTGAAACGTTTTGGTTTTGGAACCGGGTCCCTGTGGTGTATTGTACTATACTGTGTATACTATATGTGTGTACCATTCTCTTCTCTGTAGATGTTCGTGGAGACAGTGAACTGCTAGAGCTTCTCTGTGTCTTGGACACAGCAACATGGAAGGCAGAACCCTTTGTCTCTCCCTTCACCGCCATCAACCTTTGCTGACCTGAAGCATGCGCCTGTTTACTGCTGTAGACAGAGAGGGGTTTTGAGTCATACAAACCTGACCTCACGAATGGTTTGAACTCACGACCTCCAGCTCCACAAGCTGACGCTCAAACCGTCTGACCTCAGGCCTCTTACAGCAGACATGTTGGAGTGAAATGATGGCCACTGCGCACGGGCAGAGCTGGAACGGTGCCACTACTTCTCTAAAATTGTATGTAAATATGTATGTATACACACACACATATATATATATATATAGCTCAACAATTAAGTAGTGGGGGAAACAAGTGCAGGCTAACAATTTTTCAGTCTTTATAATAATGACTTTGAAAAAATTTGAACGTTTAGAGAAAAAAAAAAAATTGTTGATAAAAAAAAACGGGAGAAATATATTATAAATATGAGAAATCCTTCACTAGCTGTCCCGAGTGAACCGTCATGAGCCCTTCACAAGGCAAATCTGTTTGTATTGCCTGCTTCTTGGCCTTTCGTCCACTGGATCGGACTCATCATGGAGACACAGCTGGTTGTGTTTGCGCCCCTGGTGTCAAATAGAGACACACCACAGTCCATAATTCTGCGGTGTTCTCACCACCAAAGGGGTTCAAAAAAGAAACCAACAGCACCCCCAAAGCAGCCAGCGAAGGATAGTAAATAGAATAAAACGAAAGTGTGGAGAGGAAAAAAGTTACTGAAAAACTAAAAGCATTATGCAAACAGTATAAAATGTAGGGGACAATCTTTGAGCCTACGCCTGAAGATCCATTCAAGGATACAAGGGAGATCAAAAGACATGGAACAGTCTGAGTGGTCAGCTCTGCTGTTCAATAACTCAAGCAATGTCAGTGGCTAAGAATTGTGCAGGACAACCTTTACTTGGATCTCCTAAGAGATGCAATCTCCCACTGATTGACCAAACAATATAATGCTGAACAATTAAGTATAGATACCCTGACGACTGCACCAGCAAGAAACAGCGCTGTAGGTTTTAGCATTTACATTTTAATCAAAGTTTTAACAGATGCCGCTCCCAACCCGGTTTTGAGCACTTTTTTAATGACAGATGTTGACTTTAAATAGTATTAGATGTATAAAGCTGACTAAAGCACTGACAGACAAAGAATTGGAGCCAGCCGGAGAGAGAAGGAAGGGACATGGGGACACACACACACACACACACACACACAACACACACACACACACACACACACAGAGAGAGAGAGAGAGAGAGAGAGAGAGAGAGAGGGATGAGAGAGAGAGAGAGAGAGAGAGAGAGAGAGAGAGTGGAGTAGAGTGGAGAAGAGAGAGAGAGAGAGTATCGAAGATAGCGATGCGCTGCAATGTGGACTACTGTGCATAGTTGTTGATTTGACAAGTTGACACATTAAAGTAATTGATATGTACGTATGTATGCATGTTTGTATATTACCTACCATATGTATATGTAGCTATCAAAGTAGATTTTCTGCATCATTCTACCACGGATGGTTGGGTTTACCACACGAGACGAAACATCTTTCATCCGATACACTAGTTGATATCCAGCCCCCACTGAAGGTCTAATAAAGCGGAAAAAGAAAGAAAGAAAGAAAGAAAGAAAAAGCAAAAAAGAATGAAAGAAAAAAGCAAACCGTCCAGGGCAAGAGTTGAACCGTAGGTCATGACATTTATTCCCTTCCTGTGCCCTCAGCACCTTATCCATTAGTCCACGAAGATGCTGGGAAAAAAAGCGAGTAGTGACGTCAGCGGTGACGTAGCAACAGAGTGACGACGTAATTGCATGCTGTTTCGTGCAATGAATAAAGTCATTAACCGGACAGCACGTGCTTGCTAACCAAGAACAGTACAAGGGCATTCGGGACTTGAAAGGAAGAGTGGCGAGGGTGTGGTCAAGACGTGGTGGCCATGAGAAGAAGACGAGAAGATGCAGAGGGGTGCAGCCGTGGTCTTCTTCTTGTCTTTCTTAACTCCTTTCTTTTTCACTAAGTTGTTTCCCTTCCGTCGTCTTCTGTTCATTTTTCTCACTGAACCCTTCAAGAATTTTTTTTGTTAATCCCCTCTTTGCTCTTCCATCTTTTGTCCACAGGCGTGCCTGTTGATCAGAATAATACAACGACATTCGGAACTTCATTTTTTTCCCCTCTCTTTCTCAATCCTCACTCCCTTCCTTCATTCTATCTATCCTTTGTTTTCTTTATTTCTCCATTATTTTCTACCATCATTCCTTTCTCTCTCCCTCCCTTTCTTTCCTTATTTTCTCTTTTCTTTCACTCCCTCCTTTCTTTCTTCCTTTCTTTCACTGTTCATCTCCTCCAATTCTTTGCTTCTATTGCTTGGTCTGTTCTTCTATCTTTCCCTCCGTCTTACCTTCCTTCTTCCGTTTATTTCTTCGCTGTTTTCTCTTTTCTTTCTCCTGTCCTTTCCTTCGTGTCTCCTTTCTTTTCTCTCCTTTCTTTCCTTCCATCCTCTTTTATTTCTTCCTCCATTCCTTTTTTCGCTCCCTTTCTTCCTGCTTTCCTTTCAAACTTAAAAAAAGATCTATTTCTCATTGTTTTTCCTCCAAAACTGAAAAACAATTCTTTCCTTCCTTCCTTCCTTTTTCCTTTCTTCCTCTTTATCTTCCTTCCTTCCTTCTTTTTACTTCTTTCTTTCCGCCCGTCGTTCCTTCTCTCCTACCCCCTCCCCCTCCTGTATTTCTCACCAACCTTTTCCCTGTCCTCTCCTCCATACTTCCTTCTCATTCCTGCCTTCCTTTCTGTCTTTCTTGAGGTATGTGGACCGCTGTATGTAACCTGCCCCTGACGTGTCCCTCCCCAGGGGGAGGACCAAGAGGTCATCCGTGTGATGATGTCCAGTGTCGGCCACTGACTCTCTTGGCGTCCACCAGTCCCAGGGCAGGGCTAGGGTCGCAGGATCGCGAACGCATGTACGCGCACGCAGACACACACACACACACACACACACACACACACACACACACACACACACACACACACACACACACACACACAACACACACATATATATACATATACACACATATATATATATATATATATATATATATATATATATACACACACACCGTGTCTGCCTGTCTGTCTGTCTCCGCCCTCTATGTCTCTCTATCTCTGTCTCTCTCTTCTCTGTCTCGGTCTGTCTGTCTCTGTCTGTCTATATATAGATGCAAATGTATGTGTGTGAGTGTAAATGTGTGTGTGTGTAAAGTGAGTGTGTGTGTGTGTGTGTGTGTGTGTGTGTGTGTGTGTGTGTGTGTGTGTGTGTGTGTGTGTGTGTGCACGTAAGTGTATGGATGCGTGCGCGCGCGCGCATGTTTGTGCAGTAAAACCTTTCCAATGTGCTTTTTTCACTTTCGATTTCTCTTCCTCGGGTAGATCTCAACTGAGGGATGATTTTTCACATCATTTGTGATGAAAATGTAAATAAAACTCGCTATTTAAATAAACAAAACAAAAACCTAGCGTGTGAGACAAATCGGGAAAGAGGATTAGTGGAAGGGTGGGTGAATGGGTTTGAAGGGGAAGAAGAAGAAGAAGGGGGTGGGGGGAGGGACGGGGAGGACGGGCATGGGCAAAGAGGGAGAAAGAAGAAGGGGGTGGGGGGGGGGAGGACGGCATGGGGCAAAGAGGGAGGAAGAAGAAGGGGGGTGGGGGGAGGACGGCAGGGGCAAAGAGGGAGGAAGAAGAAGGGGGGGGGGGGGAGGACGGCAGGGGCAAAGAGGGAGGAAGAAGAGGGGGGGGGGGGGGTGGAGGACGGCAGGGGCAAAGAGGAGGAAGAAGAAGGGGGGGGGGGGGGGGGGGGGGAGGACGGCCGGGGCAAAGAGGGAGGAAGGGAAGTAGATGGGGAGCTGGGGGGGGAAGGAAAGGGAGTGGCGGAGGACGCATGGGGGATAAGGAGAGAGAGAGAGAGAGAGAGAGAGAGAGAGAGAGAGAGAGAGAGAGAGAGAAAGAGAGACGTGGTGGAAAAATAATGCACAATGTAAATACAGACAACGATCCATCAAACCATTAAGTTTGCATTGAAGGGTAAAAAAAAAAAGAGAGGGGCTTGAAAGTGGAGAGAGAGAGGGGAGGGGGGGGGGGGGGGGGGGAGGTGGGGGTTGGAGGGGAGAAGGGAAGGGGAAGGGTAGGAGTGGGGTGAGAGACGGTGAACCAACGACGCATTTACAAGGAGTAGCCGAAGGGTCAGAAGGACGGAGAGGCTCAGGGGAGGTATGGAGGGCGGCGGCGGAAAGCGGAGGATAGACCACATGGCGAAATAGATATGACGCGGGTCAGACAGACGGGCAGATGAAACGATAAGACCAACACACCGGTGGACAGACAAACGAATTGGGAAAAGAGAAAGACGAAGAGACTGACTGCTCGACAGACAGAAATATGTCAGAGAATATGCAGACGGTCAGAGAGAGAGAGAGAGAGAGAGAGAGAGAGAGAGAGAGAGAGAGAGAGAGAGAGAGAGAGAGAAAGTAGACGGATTCAGGCTGGTGACTGGTTATTGAACTTAACAAAAAACCATTTTACAGGAGAGGAAAAAGTGGAAAATGGAAATGGAAACGGTAAATCTGGTGATTGAGGACA
>JADBJO010000686.1:445000-457500 GCA_016801955.1 Conus betulinus | reverse complement strand
ACACACACACACACACACACACACACACACTCACACACACATGCATAGTGACAAAATGCCTTCAGGCAAGCGTTCATGCATGCCTAACCACGAACACCTGCATTTAGCCTTGGAATGGTAAACACTCAGAATCTCTCTCTGTCTCTCTCTGTCCTCTGTCTCTGTCACACACCACACACACACACACACACACACACACACACACACACACACACACACACACACACACACACACACACACACACACACACACACACACATACATACACACACACACACACACACGCACACGCAAGCACGCACGCGCACGCACGCACGCACGCACACACACACACACACACACACACACACACACACACACACACACACACACAAACCAAAGTGCAAAGTACAAAACAAGCAAACACATCTTTGACAACGCTCTTTTTCTGTGCTGTCCCACGTTGTGTGCCAGCTCAGTGGCATTGCATCCACACCACTCATTCCAACTCCTCTTCCACAGCCACAGCCTGCCCTGACCGCCCACAGCCCTGACGACGGCTGTCCTCTGGGGACAGTCAATGTCAACTCGACATGAGGCAACCCACCGGTGGAGTCACTGCATTGCAGCTGAATCACTTCGCTGGTCTGGTCCAACAGACGCAGGACACCGCCTACTAAGCCCCCTGTTGATGACATTCATGGCTCAGTCGCGTAGCTAGCGTGAGCAAGGTCTCCCTCTGAGTGCGTCACCATGCCTGTCCAGCGGCAGACCCCATGAGCTTGCCAACACCAGTGACCTTGACAGAATCAAACCTAGGCCATAAAGATTGGGAGGCAATCGAAGCTGAGGTCACCATGAGAGCAGGAAATGAAGGGCCACAACTACTTGAGACAATTTTTATGCGAATCGATGAGGACGAGGATGATGAAGATGATGCTACTGACATCCATGCTGGTTTTGAGACGGCATGACAGGGATTTACTGTACACTTACTTTCCTAATATATCCCGGCATCAACCAGGCCTAAGAGACACAGACACCTGCAGTATTGGTCAGAAAATTATAGCAACACTCTCAGAGACGCATCCATTAAGTGGATGGAACTCGAATGTGTGGTCCGAGTCGTCCCTATTGAGCCCATAGCAAACTTAACTCTGGGTTTAAGGGTCTGCTGGGACAAAAAAAGCCCCACAAATAAATGGTTTTGATGGGTATCAAATCCACCACCTTCCTGCCAGGAGTCCACGATGCTAGTCACATCGCCACAGTGGCTGGTTGGATATGCCTTTTTTTCAGACATCACAAACAGCAGACAATAATTCATGCACAAAACAATATACCCGGAAGACAGGCAGCAAACAGAAAGGGGTAAAAACATGAACACTACTAGAGACGAGTGAAAACGCGCAGCATGCTGTGCGGCCGAAGAGAAGTTCATTTTTTTTTTGGCATCCACATTAGACACAGGTAAAGACATACGAGACCAAAACTTACGTAAGCAATGCCCAAGTGAAACACCTTTCAACGACAATTCACACATTCTTACTGTAAGATATAACCATGATTGCATTAGAACGAAACGACAGTAACATCACTGTTTGAAGACCCATGTGAATTATGGTTGAGAGATAAACCATGATCTGTCTTAATTTGTTTGCGATCACCATATTGTATCTACAGAATCCTGAAGGTTTGAGTGACAGTTAAAGTCAGTTGGTGATTTGAGCTCGAGTTTGAATCTGGAGGCAAACACGCACATTCTTTTCTTTAAGCATATATCTGGCAAGAAACTGAAAGCCGATTAAATTTTAATGATTTTGAAATATTGACGAATCCCTCCTTTCTTCTCCTTCCTCCTGTTCATCCAGCGCTCTAAGCCCACCCCTCTCGTTCTCCCTATGTCTTTCAATTAACTCAAGCTCTCCTTCCCTCTCTCCTATCTCTTCTCTCTCTCTCTCTCTCTCTCTCTCTCTCTCTCTCTCTCTCTCTCCTCTCTCTCTCTCCCTCTCTCTTTCTCTCTACTTCTCTCTCTCTCTCTCACCTCTCTCTCTCTCTCTTCTCTCTCTCTCTTCTCTCTCCCTCTCCTTCTCCCTCTCTCAACCTTCTCTCTACTTCTCTCTCTCTCTCTCTCTCTCTCTCTCTCTCTCTGTGCGCATGCGCGCGTGCGTGTGTGCATCTGTCTGTGTCTGTGACTGTGTGTCTATGCGTGTATGTTTTGTTTTGTGCTCGTGCACACATGAAAGTATCATGTACTGACTCAGATCTGTCTGTCTGTCTGTCTGTCTGTCCATCTGTTTTTCTGTCTGTCTGTCTATCTCTCTGATATGTGCTCTCCTCGACAGGCTGGTTGTGTCAAGCTTCTCTCTGCTGAAAATAATTAATTCCGTAATTCTTCTTGGTTTATAATGACTGTAATTACCCGCCTGGAGAAATCAGCTTTAATGTGTTTGTGTGTGCGCTCTTGAACTTCCTTCTTCAGTGCACCTGTAGCGATCGTTCATCTCAGCCGACAACTGTGTGAGACTAGTGGCTGTGGTGAGTTCCAGTATTTCTCTTTTGGACCAGGATTACAGTGTTTTCCAGATGATACCTGTGTGTGACCTCCGGTGTTTTGCCCCGCACTGAAGTATACTTGGTTGGGCCTGTGAGGTTTCTGCAGTGACGTGTGTGTGTGTGTGTGTGTGTGTGTGTGTGTGTGTGTGTGTGTGTGTGTGTGTGTGTGTGTGTGTGTGTGTGTGTGTGTGTGTGTGTGTGTGTGTGCGTGCGCGCGCGCGCGCGCGCGCGCGCGTGTGTGTGTGTGTGTGTGTGTGTGTGTGTGTATATATATATATATATATATATATATATATATGTGTGTGTGTGTGTGTGTGTGTGTGTGTGTGTGTGTGTGTGTGTGTGTGTGTGACCACGACCTCTTCATTATCTGATTCAGACAGAGATCAAAATAAGTTGAAACCTTCTCTGGTCATAATTCGGAAAACGTTTGTGTGCTATCGAGTAATTGGCTGTTTGGGAAACAGTTCTACTAATTCGTTACTGTGCTACTGCGGATGATGACGTACCTTTTGAAAGCATGGACTATGATCAGTTTGAGTCTGTTATGACTTGATCACTGGCTGTAGTGTCTGTGCCCCCCCCCCCCCCCCCCCCCCCCCACGCCCCCTTTTCCTTGACGAAACCATTTTCCCGTGTTTTCTTTCTAGCAACAAATCCGTAACATTGACCCTTTCTGTCACTGTGAGATCAAGTGGTACTCTACTTTGCCAACAAACTGACTGTCTGGAATGCCAAAAGAGTACAAATTCTAAAAGAACTTGTTTTACGTGTAATATAAACATGGACAAAATAACTCGTTTCATACAACTGACTTCGGTGATATTTTTCGTGGAATACCCGTTAATTTGTCTTTACTTGATATATCTATCGACCTAATTCAATTTTGTTTTTACCTCAACTTATTAGTGATACAGCATTGTCTCTTCCACAATTACATCTTCTACGATAAAAAAAAAAGACAACTATGGACAACACGGCATCATTCTGTTTCCACTTTCATCACCTACTGCTCATGCTAATGTCAGTGTGCAGAATGATACGTAGAAGAAAACGATCACTCCTGCCTCACAGAACGGACTCATCTTCAGTACAGACTATTCCTCACACTAATGTGCCCTTGGCCATTCTCTTTCGAACCCTCTTCCTGAACTGAACAGACGAGTATCACGGTGAGGAAAGACCCATGACCACAGGGAAAGTCCTGTTGACAGTGGGAAAGACTACAACTTTGGATTCTCTCTTGAGGGCACATAAGACCGTATGGCGAAAGCTTGGCTGTGTCTGGAGTGGCACTGTCTTCATCTGTCCGTGGGCAGGGGTGGTTGGGTCTGTGGGGTGTGCTCGACAGCTGGAGGGTGGTGTTTTTCGCGGTGGCACCCATGGGGGACGCTACTTTAAGGCTGTATGAGAGTTGCATCCTGTAGTCTGATTTACCTCTGTTCAGGAGCAGTTATGTCCCTTGATATCTTAATGGAGTGTCCTGCGCGTGCCTGGACTGATATCCTTCCCAGCTGCTCAGCGCTGGACACTATTTCCTCAGTTACTGAAAGTACAGAACCATTCATACAGAAATCTCTCCCCCGGCAATTATTATTTTTCACTGACCCTGAATCAGACTGATTGTACACAAGTCAAACCCAAAGTTCAGACAGAATCCAACACTAATCTCTCTGGTGACAGTGACAATAGATTCAGTTCTTCAAAACCTCCTCCACCCCCGCCTTCCTATCGCAGTGAAGATGGTAAATATTGACATGACTATGTCCAGACCCATTAGCTTCTATTGTGTTCTTTCTAACTCTGACACTGAAATAGTGTCTAATATAGAATATCAATCTGCAGGTGGAAACGTGAAAGGCGGCTATCCAAATGGGCAAGTCAAAGCCTCCCTTTCCACCTTTCTTCCAAGGAAACTTTAGATTATGTGTCTATTCTGAGTGATGATTTCATTGACAGGGGACTGCAACATACGTTCTTATTCTCCCCAAACATTCAGCCCCAAGACAAGAACGGCTCTTAAAAATGTGTGTTCCTGACATGTCAGTTGATGACCTCCATGCATGACTCCTTTCCTTATCAACATCATCAACCTCCTTCAGTGATTAGTAATCCATGTGGGTGTGAACTCTTAGTTCAGAACTGTCAATGCTGAGTCCTTTGACACTTTATCAGAATTCAGACATTGTAAACATATTCCCGATGCTCGCATTGCTTTCAGCTCCATCCTGCCTGCTAAAGGAAAAAAACTTTTTAGATGATGCCACAGTTCCATCAAATAACCATTTAAGAGACTCTTGCAATCGTTACAACGTACAATTCATCGATCACGCCCCTTTATTTTTCTTCAGATCCGAACTATATACGGTAGCACAAACTATCCCAATACGAAGGGCACTACCATATTAGCACTAAATCTAACAATGCTGATGCACACTCGTCCTCGCTCTGAAAACTACTTTTCCAGGGCTCCCCTCCCCAAATCAAAAGCATTGCACAGGCAATATGCTACAAAAGAATATCTCTAAGCCCGGTTGGAAACGCTCTTACTATAAAGTAAAGTAAATTTCGTCATCTGATCTATCCCCCCCCCCCCCCCCCCCCCCCCCCCCTACTGAAGACATTTTAGGACTATCAACTTCCAAATTCATGCTGGTACCTCCCCAACCCCGTCTGACATAGCACAACATGCTGTCTTTTATGGAAATCATGAGAGTCTCTTACTGACCATTAGTGTTAAACCCACACACCAGGGAGTAGAAAAGACATCAACCCACCACCTCCACCCCCATGCGGAACATCAACTGCGGGCCGATTCACACCTGCTATTTAAATCAACAATCGGTGTTTTTCATTATCCACCCCCACTATGATTTAATGGCTTTGATTTTCCCTATACACGATATTTCGATTTACCATTGTTGGAGTAATTCATGCATGGTGATTACATTTCCACGTGTGAACGTACGTACGTGCAAGAGTATTTGAATGCTTGTCTATGTGCATGCCTGCACGCACGTGTGTGTGTGTGTGTGTGTGTGTGTGTGTGTGTGTGTGTGTGTGTGTGTGTGTGTGTGTGTGTGTGGTGCGTGCGAGCGCGTATATGGGTGTGTTTTTGGTGCATGTGTGTGCACATGTGCACACATATGTGCATACGTTCGTCCATGTGTGTGTGTGTGTGTGTGTGTGTGTGTGTGTGTGTGTGTGTGTGTGTGTGTGTGTGTGTGTGAGTGAGTGCGCGCGCGTGTGTATGTGTGTGTCTGTGTGTGTGTGTGTGTCTGTGTGTGTGTCTGTTTTTGTGTCTGCGTGTGTCTGTGTCTGTGTGTGAGAGAGAGAGAGAGAGAGAGAGAGAGAGAGAGAGAGAGAGAGAGAGAGAGAGAGAGAGAGAGAGAGGACAGAGGTGCTTAAGATGTTTCATGCTTTCAGGCTACCAGACCCACGTAGCATAAATAACTGTCCTACTTAATTCAATGATTAGTTCCTGTGCCTTGCAGCACCAGCTTTCAGGATGCCAGACCCACGTAGCATAAATAACTGCCCTACTTAATTCAATGGTTTTATTTCCTGTGTCTTGCAGCACCAGCTTCTGTATAATTATGCTGCAAGGGTGTTCACATTTTGTAGTGTATCCCACTGATTTCAATCGGCTTTTGATTTTGTATTTGGAAGGGAATTCATTTTCAAAGCATCACTCCCCCCCCCCCCCCCCCCCCCTCTCTCTCTCTCTCTCTCTCTCGAATTCACAAATTGGTATCTGATTTTCCTGTATTATGATTGATCTCTGTCTCAGCCTTAACCTACTAATTCTTTCATGTCGTCCTTTCATGCCTGTAACACGAGACACTCGCCCTTCTACAGATTTGTGGCATATCTAATGATACATTGAACACGTGACGTCATTTTTAGTTTGTAAGACGACTGAGTGCATAATACCTCAAGGCTCAGTTCTAAGGCAGTGATTATTTTCTGTCTGTATTACTAATTTACCTTCGTGCACAATGTGAATTATTTGAAGACAACACAATCATACATGCTACTGATTCTAGTGATGCAATATCTCACTACTAACTTCGCAAAATGGTGTCAATGAACTAATTAAATGGTCAGAATTAACCAAAAGAGTCTGCATACACCGAAGAGTAAATTTATCATCATAACCACAGGACAGAAACGTCAAACATTTCCTTTGGTTCTGCTCCTCTCCAAATAGATGGTAAAAAAAATATTGACGAAGCTGAAAAACATAAAGTTGTTGGTGTTGTCATAGACAACAATCTGTTATGGTCCGAACGCGTGACAATATTTGCATTCGTATCTAAAACGATCCATCATTTGTTTAGAATCTAAAACTTCCTAGATTTACATTCCCAAACATTCAGTTTTTCGTGCCTTCATTGATGCGCATATAAATTACTCCTCAACTAGAACTTGGCTGGTAAAAAAAATATCTAATCCCCCTGTCGAGTGTTCACAGACAAGCTCTAAAACATCCTGCCATTTCACTTAAAACTAAGGTAAAATAAAACCATTTTCATGTTCAAATTTCTGTTAGGTTTGTGTTCCACCGCCACTTACCTGTAAATTTGTCAATGATCATCGACATATGCATACATTCATTCTCCCTCTGCCTAAAATCAATCTTTTCAAATCGGGTCTCATATATTATGATGGATTCATGCAAACAAATTTTCTTTACTGTTGACACGAGCCTGAATATGTTCAAGCGTATATTTATTGTAACTTAGCAACATAAATCCAATACCTGTATTTCTGTTCATGGCAATGGCATCTTCTTCCCTTTCCCCTTGCCTACCCCCATCCTTGCCTGTCTTCTGTCTGTCTTTCCGTTTTCATCTCCTTCGTTTAGCCACCCGTTGCCTCTCACCTACATTGTTTTGCTGTGACTGTATATGTCTGGCACGCTTATTACCAACCATATAATTTTGTACATACCTTGTGTAATTTAATTCTCTTATCCCATTTGTTTGCCTTTTTTTTATCTGTTGCAATCACGTCCTTAGTTGATATCACTTTCTGTCTGTCTGTCTGTCTCTCTCTCTCTCTCTCTCTCTCTCTCGTCTCTCTCTCCTCTCTCTCCTCTCTCTCTGTCTCTGTGTCTCTGTCTCTCTGTGTTTTTTTCTCTCTCTCTCTCCATCTCCCTGTCTCTTAAAGTCTTTGCATTAACTAACACTGAGATGTTTCCATTAAAAAGTATCACAAATACGTGGCCGGATACGTCACAAACACACACACACATTTCATACACACAGAGATACACACAAACACAAACAGACACATAGACACAGACAGAGACAGACAGACAGACACAGACAGGCGCGCACAACACACACACACACACACACACACACACACACACACACACACACACACACACACACACACACACACACACACACACTTTCCGATTGTTACTTCCATGCAAATATACATGCAAGCATGAAAAAAACAGAAAGTGGTAAAATCAGAAATGACAGAGGAAGAACAAAGCACTGAAAGACAAAAAACAAAACAAACAAACAGAAAATGGCTGAGAAAACCAGCAGGCAACATAAAATCGAAAGCTAAGGATAAAGAAGGGGAAGGAGGCAATAGCAGTTGAAGGCTGTTACTTGCAGAACACAGCTGGAAGGAGAAGCAGCCTGGTCATAAGGATGACCTCCGTGACGCACACAGTCATGACGCTACTTACTACTTACCTTTACAATATACTTCAGTGCTGCTTATGGCTGATGCTTTGGGGCAAGGGCTTAGTCTCTCTCTCTCTTCGTCCCTCTCTCTCTCTCTCTCTCTCTCTCTCTCTCTCTCTCACACACACACACACACCACACACACACACACACACACACACACACACCACACACCACACACACACACACACATACACACACACACACACACACACACACCACACACACACACACACACACACACGTACATATTCACAAAACACACATGTTCACAAACACAAAGACAAAACACACACACTCTGACACACAGACACACACATACATACATACACATCACATACACACACACACACACACACGCACGCGCACCGTGCGCGCGCACGCAGCACACACACAGAGACAAGAGAGAGAGAGAGAGAGAGAGAGAGGCGAGAGAAAGAGAGAGAGAGAGAGAGCAGGAGAGCATTAGCATTCGGTATATAACTTTAAGCCACAACACAATTTAATCAAGGCGGAGAATGAATAATTCACGATTTCCCGCTTTGGCCAAGAAGAGAGAATGTGTCGTCTGCCGTGAGCCAGGACTGTGCGAGGGCCAAAGATGTTGTTTCCTTTCACTTTGAGGTCACACGACATAAAGGGGGGGGGGGGGGGGGGGGGGGGGGGGGGGGGGGGGGGGGGTGGGGGGGGCAAAAACCGAGCAATAGATCGGTTATTCGACGACAGAAAAAGGAAGACACTACGAAGATTGTAAATGTCGGTTAAGCTTGAAGGACCTCAAGGGGCAAATGCATACCCCCCTCCATGAATCTGTAACCTGGATTATTGCTTTGTGACATATTTTGTGTTGTGTACTGTGCAGTATTGTTGTTCAGACAAATATTTCCAAAATGAAACTAGGAATGATCTCTGTGAAGATGATAACTCTCATATAATTTCAGGGACTAATTCGTAATCATTATAGTTATTGTTTTCAGTCTAAGTATCATCATCATCATTATTTTGCTTTGCTGCACATAATGATAATCGCTATACTGTCATCCTCTTTCTCGTCATTAAACATCACTATCATCATACTGCCATTTCCTTTCTGATCCTTCCTGATCTCTCTGTTTCTTCAAGGTGCTGATAATTATTGCGATTTCATCTTCACATCCCTCACCATCGTTTCCTTCTCCAGTAATGTAAATCAGTGTGTCCAGTCCCCCCCCCCCCCCCCCCCCCCCCTTTCAGACACAGTGACAAGACTTGGTGTACACTAGATTACATCTTCGGAGAAAGATATTTTGACCTTCACATGAGGCCAAATGCAGAAATCTGTAATGGAATACTTGACTATATGTTGTTGGTTTGAAGGAAATAGAGTGGCTTGATGTCTGCGAAGCTTATTATTTTGTTGTATTTCTATTATCACAACATCATATTATTGTGCACCCAGACAGTAGTGCAGTCATTGTGAGAGACATTGTAATTAAGGCATGCACAGATAAACCAGACATGGTCGTTCAGTTTGTTTTAGTCTGGTGATTGTGTTTTAAAGCAACAGGTTGCATGGCCATTTAAACAAAAATCTTTAAAAGCGCGCGCGCGCGCGCGCGCGCGCGCGCGTGTGTGTGTGTGTGTGTGTGTGTGTGTGTGTGTGTGTGAGTATGTGTGTGTGTGTGTGTGCGTGCGTGTGTGTGTGTGTGTGTATGTGTGTGTGTGTCTGTCCACACATGCATGTGTGTGCACACACTCATTTGCACACATACGTGTACTTTGCTTGTATGCATTTTGGTGTATGTGCATGTGTGTTACGCGTATTCGTTAACGTTCTGGAATAGAAATGGAATCAAAGAAGTAAACAGCATGTTTGGAAACGAAGACGACATTCAACCATCGCAGTGAGGAATAGAGGTTTATGGTAAGTTTATGCGCTGGATTTCTTCCTAGGATTAGCCACGAATGTGTTTGGGGGAATTTTAACCATTTTGTAGCATCGAAAGAAATCGTTGCCACCTAAGTGTCCATTATACCATTTCATTGGACAGTGTGCAAAACAGGAATTACTGTTCATCTCTTTTAAGAGTATCCCTGTGACTTGGTTCAGCCTTTGAAATGATTAGTTCAAAATCCATGCAAGTCACCTGATCAATGATCATGTCTGTGGTGGATTCCCCTGGCATTAGTGTTTATCACTGATAGAGAGGAGTTGTTTCTTTGAATTTTTCTTTTTTTTTTTTTTCTTTCTTTCTCTCTTTCTTTTGTTCTTTGTCTTGGCCTGAAAATAGGAGTAGGAGGAACTTCTTTACAGCAACTCTGAGGATGACTGTATTTTGACTTCAGACCGTGTCCAAGTTTTTGGAGAAACCGATCACACTTGTATTCCTGGTATTTGAGAGAGAGAGAGAGAGAGAGAGAGAGAGAGAGAGAGAGAGAGAGAGAGAGAGAGAGAGAGAGAGAGAGAGACAGACAGACAGACAGACAGGCAGAGAGAGAGAGAGGCAAGAGAGAGAGAGAGAGAGAGGGGAGAGAGAGAGAGAGAGAGAGAGGAGAGAGAGAGAGAGAGAGACAGAGAGACAGACAGACAGACAGACAGACAGACAGACGGACAGAGAATGTGCATCATCTGTAGGCACCCTGCCATTGGCTTGGCAATGAAGCTTGATGGCTTTGGCCCACTAGCTATTACGTTTGCGGGGATCCAACAAGAACTACAGCACATAAAATGCTTAAACCTGTCATGAAATACGTTGAACACATGTGTGTATGTGTGTGTGTGTGTGTGTGTGTGTGTGTGTGTGTGTGTGTGTGTGTGTGTGTGTGTGTGTGTGTGTGTGTGTGTGTGTGTGTGATGTGCGAATGTATGTGCATATCTAATGCTGTGCATGTGTGGTTGTGGTTGCATGAGGGAGAGAGAGAGAGAGAGAGAGAGAGAGAGAGAGAGAGAGAGAGAGAGAGAGAGAGAGAGAGAGAGAGAGAGAGAGAGAATTTGCTCTGAATTTACAGGAGATTTCTCTCTGACATTTAGCAAGCGGCCCCACCTACCTGCTCTCATCCGATCTTTTTTTTTCTTCTTGTTTTTTTCTTTTAGCTCCCCACGCCCGCTTTATCACACGCCCACGCCCACCCCCGCCGCCATCTACACCACAGGCCCTTCCCCTCTCTACTTGCCCTAGCATCTTCTTCTCTCCTTCCTCACGCCGCCCACTTCAGTCAGTGATGTTTGATTAGTTTGTTAATGAAAGGCACTGCGGAAGGTAACGGAAGTAATTGTGTCTGCCATCTGGAAATCTCAGTACCATGACCCCTTCATCTTTCCACCCCCTCTTCTCTTTACCTCACAGAGCACGCACGCATGGACACACACTCACACACATACATATGCGTTCACTGCAGATGCACACACACACACACACACACACACACACACACACACACACACACACACACACACACACACACACACACACACATTATATGATGCTGAAAGACATCCATCAAATACGCAATTGCAGGCGATGTAGATGCGATAAGAAATGTGCCAGAAGAGAGAGAGAGAGAGAGAGAGAGAGAGAGAGAGAGAGAGAGAGAGAGAGAGAGAGAGAGAGAGACAGAGACAGAGACAGAGACACAGACAGACAGACAGACAGACAGACAGACAGACAGAGACACAGAGAGAAAGAGAGAGAGAGAGAGAGAGAGAGAGAGAGAGAGAGAGAGAGAGAGAGGGTAGAGAGAGGTAGGAGAGTGGAGAAAAAAGTGGGAAACTAGAACTCAGTTTTTAATCCATTATGACAAATTTTGGGTACGTAGGCATGGGAGTGGGAGGCGAGGTGGAGGTGTCGTTTATTATTAAAAAGGCTCACTCTTTGCGAAGCGCGTGCGCGCGCGCGCGCGCGCACACACACACACACACACACACACACACACACACACACACACACACACACACACACACACACACACACACACACACACACACACACACACACACACACACACACGATAATGACAAAACAAAACACCTTCAGTCAAGCATTCATGCACACACTCGCAATCACTTGCAGTTGGCCTCAAAAAGAAATGCACTCTGAATTTCTCTATCTCTGCCTCCATCTCTCTCTCTCTCTCTCTCTCTCTCTCTCTCTCTCTCTCTCTCTCTCTCTCTCTCTCACACACACACACACACACTTACACACACACACACACACACACACACACACACACACACACACACACACACATAGGGAGAGACAGAGAGAGGGGGGTGGGTG
>JADBJO010000686.1:432500-437500 GCA_016801955.1 Conus betulinus | reverse complement strand
ATCATTTACTTTTGTCTCTGGCATAGCAGGCTCCTGCAGTCTAGGTTCTGCACAGGCTGTTGCATTGAAGGACGCACAGATATAACAAGAGACATTTTCATTTTATGTTACCTTTTCTTTTCTTTTTTTTTTTTTTTTTTTTTTGCTTTTTTTTTGCTAGTGTCCCTTTCTACAAGCATCTGACGTGGTGGAGAAGCTCTTGTGCACACGGCCGTGCACATCTCTGTCTCTGTCTCTCTCTCTCTCTCTCTCTGTCTCTGTCTGTCTGTCTCTCTCTCTCTCTCTCTCTCTCTCTCTCTCTCTCTCTCTCTCTCTCACATGTATTTACATATGTACACATATTCACACACACAATTCATAATATCTACTCATACACATACAGACGCATGTATACACGAACTTCAGCGACGCCTATGCACCCCCCCCCCCCCCTCCCCACACACACACACACACACGTATGTACATATGTACACATATTCACACACACATTCATAATATGTACACATACACATACAGACACACGTATACACGAACTTCAGCGACGCCTACACACACACACACACCACACACACCATACACACACATGCATGTATGTACATATGTACACATATTCACACACATACATTCATAATATGTATACATATACATACAGACACACGTACACACGAACTTTAGCGACACCCATGCACACACACACACACACACAAGCGCGCACGCACACACACACACACACACACACACACACGAGAGTGAAAAAAAAACCTTCAGGCAAGCATTCTGGCACTAACATTCACAATCAGCAGAAGTTTGGCTTGGAACCGAAACACATTCAGAATCTCTAACACACACACACACACACACACACACACACACACACACACGCACGCACACAGATGCGCGCGTACACACACACTTACACACACTTTGTGTGTTTGTGTGCACGTGCGCGCGCGCGCTCGTGCGCGCTCAAACACACAGAGGCCAAGTAGCAATCCATATAGATCTTTAGACCCCAATCAAGACGGAGCATAAATAATTCACGATTTTCCCGGCACGGCCAGGTAGCGGGAATTGTCGTCTGCTGAGAGCCGAGGTGTCCACGGGCTAAAGATCTGGTTTCCTGTCACTTTGAGGTCACAGGACACAAAAGCCGGGAGAATGTGAAGGGGGAAAGGAGGGGCGTTGGCAAGAGAGGCATTGGACTGACAGGAAAGAAGACACTACAAAAATCGTAAATTAGATGAACATTGACAGACCTCGCGGGGGGGGAAATGGGAGCTCCCCTCCATGAGATTGTTACCCAGATTGTTTAACGTGGCTGATTTTAGATTGTGTAGTGGACAGTGTTCTTGCTTGAATGAGTTTCTCTCAAATAAAAACTACAAGGAATCTCCATAAAGACAATACGTTACCAAGATTTCATGGATTAGGTTCATCATCAACAGCTTTTGCTTGTTTCAACATTAACAAGTCTTTACAAAATTTTCAGGATGTGTTATGAATTGCAGGATGATGTTGCAAAATATGATAGAAAATAGAAAACCTACAAAACGCACTCTTCAGCTCAAATTCTAAGTCATTGTGTTCCTCACACATACGTAGTGACGCACATTCAGACTACCTAGGCATTAACACCTAAGTTTTCAGTCAAGGCTACCAAAGCGAGGTGTTGGGGAATGGAGACATGTGTAAGGGGGTGGATGAGGTGAGGTTTGCAGAAGGGACAGAAGGGTGAGGAAGGAATGAGGAAGAGAGGTGTGTTGTGTGTGTGTGTGTGTGTGTGTGTGTGTGTGGAGCGCGCGTGTGTGTGCGCGAGCGCGGGAGGGTGGCGCGTGAGGATGGAGGAAGGATAGTGTAGGGTTGGGGAAGAGGGCATGGGGTGCGGCACGTGGCAGTTGTGTAACAGGTGCTGTCACGGTCAGGGCAGTGCCTTCTTTGCCCAGTAGTAAGAGAGGAAAAAGAAAGAGGACAGGGCCAATGTAAGCACAGCGGTGGATGAGACGACAGCTGGAGAATGAGGAGGGGAGGGGGAGAGGTGGTTGAGCCACCTCGGGAATTAGTAGTACAGAGGAGCAGAAGTAACCCGTCATCAAGTAAGCGAGTCTCTTTGAAGTATCGTGTTGGGAGCCATGCGTTCCTTGCAGGCGGAGTGATCTCTCTTGGTCGTCTGTATGTTGCTGCAATCGGCAGACTGATGTTGCCAAAGACGTGAGCTTGTCGATGAACTGTTTAGACAGATATATTAAAATATTTTTCATTTCATCATCCCTGAAAAGATATGTTTCTTCAGCCATACAGGAACCTAAGGAGGCAGGCAGCTTTCGGGGTAAAGGTGGATGTGGAGGGCTGGGGTGTAGAGAGGTTTCGTCATTATGAGCACGTTGAAATTTGCGTCCTTGTTGTGCTTTTCTATCGTTATTTGGGTAGTATAGTGCTTGAAATGTTACACTGACGACAATGGACTGATCTAAGAAATCACGTCCAATATGGAGATGATTATTTTAGATCAGGCAAATAGTTTCACAGCACTGTCTTCGCTATTTGTCCAACCCGCACTTCGCTCTTCATCTGTATGCAGTGTGAAGTCACACATGTGAGTCGTATAGGCAAAATGCCTTTCTTGTCTTCCCTCTACTTTCTTATTTCCTTTTACTTTGAAATGATTATAATCATCATGAACTAATCTTCGCCATTCGCATGGTTGTCGTCGTCTTCTCTCCATGAAATAAATAACTGTTCGCTCTAATCCTGTCAATATCTTTCAAAGACCATGACAAGATTATGTGCATCTCTGGAGTGCGATCTTTTGACCTTGGCCGGTATGTTCAGAGTGATCTGGGTGGAGAAATATTTTACATGTGTTTCCTTGACTAAAAGAAAATGTAAATGAGTTGATGGCCACACGATTTGTTCTTGTGTGGTATTCAGTTTCGTTAGGCCCACGTCATGTTAATTCTTTGTCTCTGTGTCTGTCCGTCTGTCTGTCAGTCTGTCTGTCTTTCTCTCGATTGTTTTCTCTCTCTCTGTGACTCTCTCTCTCTCTCTCTCTTTCTGTGTCTGTCTCTCTCTCTCTTTTGCTCTCTTTCACCTCTCTCTCTCTTTCTCCCCGCTCTCTCCCCCCGCTCCACCCCCCCCCCCTTTCTCTCTCTGTCTATATATCTGTCTGTCTGTCTGCCTTTCTATCTGTCTCTCTGTCTGGCTGGCTGGCTGTCTGTCTGTCGGGGGTCAAAATTCAAGCGGGAAGAACTTTTCTATGGCGACACCGAGATTTGCTGAGTTCGTACTTCAGAAGACATACCAGTTCACGGAAAATCCGATCACTTGGTCACGCATTTCTTGTACTTCAGAGAGAGAGAGAGAGAGAGAGAGAGAGAGAGAGAGAGAGAGAGAGAGAGAGAGAGAGAGAGAGTCACATGTGCATTTCTTACACATCAAAGACAGACAGAGGAAGGGGGATGGTTGTATTGATGGTCTTTTGGCGGGCGCTCAGTTGGCTTAGCAATGAAGCTTGTTTGTTTTGGGCTACCGGCGTGTAATGTTCGTCAGGATCCAGCAAGTACTGCAGCATGACTGTAGCCCTACTCCTGACATGGTTAACATGTGTGTGTGTGTGTGTGTGTGTGTGTGTGTGTGTGTGTGTGTGAGAGAGAGAGAGAGAGAGAGAGAGAGAGAGAGAGAGAGAGCTTCCGTGCATAAGAGAGAGAGAGAGAGAGAGAGAGAGAGAGAGAGAGAGAGAGAGAGCTTCCGTGCGTGTGAGAGAGAGAGAGAGAGAGAGAGAGAGAGAGAGAGATGTACATGGGAGTGTGTGCTTGTCTCTGTGTGCGTGTATGTGTGCATGCGTGCGCGCGCGCGCGCGCGCGCGTGTGTGTGTGTGTGTGTGTGTGTGTGTGTGTGTGAGAGAGAGAGAGAGAGAGAGAGAGAGAGAGAGAGAGAGATATGTAGATATTAGCGGATGAATCTGTTCTCTGTTACTAAAGACGTCGAGCGCTGAAGCGAATGCGCCCGTGCGTCATCTGGTAGTAACCAGTTCTCTCAAGATCTTCTCTGTCTACTTCACTGATGTGTTCGCCAAATTCACCTTCCCGGAGTCGACGTGTGATAAACCACAGCCGCTGTCCATAACAGGCTCGTACACCAAGGCATGACGCTGGGTTTTCACTCATATCGGGGAAGTGATGTGAAGCCGAGGTCATTTCCAGATTTCGTAAGCACTGCTTCTTCAGGAGCAGTCAGTGTAAAAGGTTCAACCGGACTGTGCACATTCCGCTGAAGACTGTCAGCTGAGCAGAAGAGACGGTCCGAGTTTTCTGCCAGAGCTCATCCATGTGCAGAATCGTACCCCATGCCTCTGCTGGGTTTCTCTCCCTTCCATCAGATGTTTGGTCAGAGCCCCGTCTTTGCTTCGACGTGTTTGGGTGAGATAAGGTCCAGGAATGACAGGAGATTGTGCCTGCTCAGCGTGGCTCTCTGTGTTCGTTCAGCCAGACTGGAGGTGGAGAGTGACTCACGACAAAGCAGCAAAGCGCCTTCAGCTGTCTGCAGCCAAGAGAAAGGAGTGGTATGAGCGAGGTGTAGGTGTGTATCGCCAGAGGTATCAGGGACGACACAAAATCCAAGATGTCTTGGCCGAAACGAAGTTCGTCGTGATCTCGGCGCGCCTGGGCCACAAAGAGGTCCTGCTGTTCAAGCCCTTGGATGGTGTGAGTCCCTGAGAGGACAGGGACCTGCCCGGGACTTCCTTCCCCTGGGTTCAAACCACTTGGAACGTGGGATGCGCCCTCTGAAAAAGAAGCACATAGTGAGCCTGAAAGGACCCCTTACACTTAACGGCATGTCATTATGCCCCCTGTCCCCCAGCCAAGAAGATCCTTAGTTCCAGCGGTTTCTTCATCATGAAAGGCTGATAAATGTCACTGAAGATCATCCGGTGATACAGGCTGTTCCTCACCCATACGGTGACATCCGCATGAGAGACCTGCAGTCCTCAGACGCTCAGTACA
>JADBJO010000686.1:407500-410000 GCA_016801955.1 Conus betulinus | reverse complement strand
CGACTTGTTTCCGTAACGCTGCTGTCGTTTTACCTGTGGTGTGGATTCGAAATAGCAAGATTTACGACAGTTTGACTTTTTGAGTTGGGAGTGAGCTTGGCTGTGACGTAGGTGAGGAGGGGGGGGGGGGGGGGGGGTGGGGGGAAGTGGAAGGTCGGGGCTTGGAAGCGTAGAGTGGTTTTTTGCTGCGAAATCTGAGATGTGAACGGGTGGGCGTCCTCTGACCGTGTTGCCGAATCAGTGTGCATGTGTGGGCAGGTGACCATTTCAGTCAAGAAACAAAGGAACGGGGATAAAAAGTAGTTTGAATGACATGAAGGAAGAAGAGAGCGGACGAGTGGTGAGTCTGTGTTTTTCAGTCTCTCTCTGCCTCAGTCTTTGTGTTTGCGTACCCCTCCCCTCGCTCCCCAAACACCACCCCTTCCATCCTTCCTCTGTCTCTGTCTGTCTGTCTGCCTCTCTCTCTCTCTCTCTTTCTCTCTCTCTCTCTCTCTCTCTCTCTCTCTCTCTCTCTCTCTCTCTCTCTCTCTCATTCATGGTATTGGATGTACCATTTCTGTATCATATGTATAAACCTTCCCCTGCATGAGGGGCTGTGGCCCTTTTTTTTTTTTTTTTAGTACATTATCCGTATCCATATCCATATCTCAGTCTGTCTGTCTTTTTTCTGTCTGTCTCTCTCTGTCTGTCTTTCACACACACACACACACACACACACACACACACACACACACACACACACACACACACACACACACACACACACACACGCGCGCGCGCGCGTACACACACACACACACACACACACACACACACACACACACACACACACACTTTTTCTCTTTCTCTCTCTCAGAGAGAGAGAGAGAGAGAGAGAGTAACGATTCTGTACTGTTGCCATCCCATTTCCTGTCAGAGATCAAGAAAAAGGATTCCAGTTAAAGCGTCGTTGGAGTTTTCCTGTCTTGGGAAGCGCCCCAGAAGGCTGTTTAAAAAAAAAAACCCTGCCCGTTTCGATTCTTGCGTCAGACCTGATATCGTAAATCTTTGCAGCGATTGGTTGCTTCCAAGGCATTTCTTTCTTCACTGCTTAAATGCTCTCGAGTATGACGTCACTTTGTGTGCGCCTTCCTGCCGTAGATGTTTAGAACCAGTATCATATGTCTTCCGCTTTGGCTTAAGGCTGTGTCAGGCCGGTTGACATAGTCTAGAACACCAAGGCTACATTAGAATGTAGTTATACTCTGCATAGTATGCGTGGATTGTCTTCAGTTGTGGCAAGCGCCTAGGATAACATTCTCAGTCTCCAAAATCCCCCGAAGTCGGTGTGTGGGCTGCCCACGTGGCGGGGTGATGATCAAAACGGTCATACACGTAATGTTCTCATTCCCAGCATTTGTACCATAGTGTTCAAACACTTCGGCAATTTTTAGATGATAACAGGGATCATACGTTAGGTTCACTGATTTTACCAACAATTAGCAGGGATCATCATACATTAGGTTCACTGACCATACTCATATTTAGCATGGATCATAAAAAAGGTTCATTGACCATACCGATATTTAGCATGGATCATACATAAGGTTCATTGACCATACTGATATTCAGTATAGATCATACATAACGTTCGCTGACCATACTGATATTTAGCATAGATCATACATAATGTTCACAGACCATACCGATATTAAACATAGATCATACATAAGGTTCGCTGACCATACCGATATTTAGCATAGATCATACATAAGGTTCGCTGACCATACCGATATTTAGCATAGATCATACATAAGGTTCGCTGACCATACCGATATTTAGCATGGATCATACATAAGGTTCACTGATCATACCAATATTTAGGACAGATCATACATAAGGTTCACTGACCATTCCGACATACAACGTGGATCATACATTAGGTTCACTGATCATGTGGGCATTTCCAGGGATAATAAAATGTAGCATTTATTATGGATCATACGACATTGCATACACCGAGTTTATGGACATTTGCCATGGATCGTACGACATTGTATTCGATGATCATAATGATATTTACCCTGGATCATACAAAGGAACATTCAATGATCGCATCGACATTTACCATGGATCATATGGAGATTTAGCATGGAAACTACATCACTACATTCACTGATTGTGTACGTATTTACCATGGATTACACAACGGCACATTCTTTGATCATCATTGGTTTCACGTAACATACAGTCATTGACCATGGATCATATACTACATCCACTTATCATCCGCACATTACCATGGATCATCCAGCTCTGTAGTCACGGATCGTATTGACATTCACCATGGATCATATAACACGACATTCATTGACCAGCTGCTGTGCGAAGTGGTTAGCGTCGCGGACTTCCGGCTGGGGAGTAGGGGGTCGTGGGTTTGATTCTCATCAGAGCCAGTTATTTGTGAGATTTGTCTGGCCCGACCATCTCCGACCCATATTTAGTTTGCTATGGGCTCAGT
>JADBJO010000686.1:385000-392500 GCA_016801955.1 Conus betulinus | reverse complement strand
GTGTGTGTGTGTGACATAGTAATTCTGTCTGTATTACATGTCTCTAAAAATAAAGAGTACCGGCTTATTTGTGACCTGAGAGAGAGAGAGAGAGAGAGAGAGAGAGAGAGAGAGAGAGAGAGAGAGAGAGAGAGAGAGAGAGCTTAAATTCATACTGTCATAATCAAACAACTGAAAATGCAAGCATCAGATCAACATCCTGACTTTCATTATGTGATTATTGTCATGTGTGAGCCACAACAGTGAGGCAGGCCTTCCAGAACAGAGAGACACCCTACTCATCGTCAATACCTCATGAATCAAACTGGTACGCAGCAAACGAGATCACCACGCGCATTCAACTGTGCGCGCTTCCTGCTTTCTGTGACGCGCGCTTCCTCACTTAAAGAAACGACCCTTTTTTTTCCGGTCAGAATTTGCTCGTTTCCTGACGTCCCACCCGAGCAGCGCGCATTGTGGCTTGCTGTTGGCAAACCCTACGCTAATCTTCTGCTCTCATTCAGGCAGCGGACAAAAGCACACTTCACAGCGGGCAGAAATGTTTCTTTGTGAATTATCGGGATGGGGGGAAGGGGGGGAGGAGGGGGGGAGGGGAGGAGGGGGGGGGGGGGGGTCGGGGGGGGCGGGGTCGGGGAGCATTAAACTCAATGTTCCAAACTAGCGAGCGACATACGAACGTTTGGGTTCAGGTCGACCAACACTGAGAATGAGATAACTGAACAAACAACGTCAGTGAATCGCGTACATTGTACGCAGATCATGTGTTTGAAATACATTGTTTCCCTCACACACACACACATACACACACACGCGCGCGCGCGCGCGCGCACGCACGCACGCACGCACGCACGCACACACACAAACACACACACACACCACACGAACTTGCGCGCGCCCGCCCCACACCCCACCCCCCCTCAACACACACACACACACGCACGCACGCGCGCGCGCGCGCCCGCACACACACACACACACACACACACACACACACACACACATCGCTCTTAAATCATGAACGATCACACTGTCGCCACTGTCACGGACGCGCAAACAGCCGTGCTTGCACCCACATGAATGTGGACTGCAGCGAACTTAAAGGGATTGCCAATTAAACAACAAAGAGACAAAGACCTGTTCTCTCTCTTTCTCTTCTTTGTTTCTTTCTTTTTTTGTTTTTGTTTTTTTTTTGATTGTCCCTCTCTTTCCAACGTGCGACCGAACCATCTTCAAAGACCTCTGGCCACCTCAACGCGTGCAGTGTCCGTTGCTAAGCAACAGTTCCGGTTTCCTTGGCGCGGGCAGCCAATTGACGTGAGTTGGCAGCAGTAATCGACTCCACGACAGCCAACAATTTCCAGTGCCAGAGCAAGTCGTTCACGTCACCGACTTTCCCTCGTCGATACAACGGCACGGCATGGAATAGCGGTAAATTAGAGATGGGGGTGGGGGGGGTGGGGGGGGTGGGGTGGGGGGGGGAAGGGTGAGGAGAGAGATGAGAGAGAGAGAGAGAGAGAGAGAGAGAGAGAGAGAGAGAGAGAGAGAGAGAGAGAGAGAGAGAGAGATCATCTTTATGACACAGAGAGAGAATCATGTTTATTCGAGAGAGAGAGAGAGAGAGAGAGAGAGAGAGAGGGGTTATCTTTATGAGAGGAGAGAGAGAGAGAGAGAGAGAATCATGTTATGAGAGAGAGAGAGAGAGAGAGAGAGAGAGAGAGAGAGAGAGAGAGAGAGAGAGAGAGAATCGTCTTTATTTTCGAGGGTAAGAGAGAGACACACAGACAGACAGGCACACAGACAGACAGAGAGTTCCGAGACTCGAGATGAATATTATAGGTGGGGTGGGGTAGGAAAACATGCATCTCAAACCCATCGCTGACAGGATATAGAGTCTGTTCGCTCTGACAGTAGGTATAGTTGAGTCTGTTCGGCTCTGTCTTTGTAGGTAGACCAAGTTGATGAACCAGCCTCCAGTCGACTTTCGTGATCAGTCCACGACTCATCAGTCGCATGGCCTTGGTAGTGAGGACAGGGGGTGAGATTAATGGCCTATTGTCCGGAAGACGACTCCGACAGTTCTTTTGTGCTTTCTTCCGTTGCAGGTAGGTAGTCTTGGTCTGTTTTACGGTCAGGGCGGGTTTGGGTCTGTGGCTCTTGCCCCAGGATTGGGGTTTCTAAGCGTGGTCAATCCATACATAGTAGATTGAGTCTGTAGGGGTAACCAATCCAACCATAGAAGACTGGAGTCTGTAGATGCTGTCAATCCAACCATAGAAGACTGGAGTCTGTAGATGTCAATCCAACCCATAGAAGACTCTGTAGATGTCAATCCAACCATACAAGACTGGAGTCTGTAGATGCTGTCAATCCAACCATAGAAGACTGGAGTCTGTAGATGTCAATCCAACCATAGAAGACTCTGTAGATGTCAATCCAACCATAGAAGACCGAGGTCTGTAGATGTTGTCAATCCACCTATAGAAGACTGTGTCTGTACGTGTGATCAATCTACCCATTGAAGACTGAAGTCTGAACGTTGGTCAACCCACTCAAAGGAGACTGGAGTCTGCACGCGTGATCAATCCACTCATAGAAGACTGGAGTCTGTACGCGTGATCAATCCACTCCTAGAAGACTGGAGTCTGTACGCGTGATCAATCCACACCTAGAAGACTGGAGTCTGTACGTGTGGTCCCTGAGTCTGTACGTGTCATCAGTCCACCCACAGAAGACTGAAGTCTGAACGCTGGTCAATCCACTCAAAGAAGACAAGAGTCTGTACGTGTGATCAGTCCACCCATAGAAGACTGAAGTCTGAACGTTGGTCAATCTACCCGTAGAAGACTGAAGTCTGAAAGTTGGTCAATCTACCCGTAGAAGACTGAAGTCTGAAACATTGGTCAATCTACCCGTAGAAGACTGAAGTCTGAACGTTGGTCAATCCACTCATAGAAGACTAGAGACTACGTGTGGTCAACCCACCCATAGAAGCAAAGATGAAGAGGGAAGAGGAACAGTATCTTTGCTTTCACTTACTGTAGTTCTTGCGCATATTGAAGGCATTCAACACCTCGGGTCAGGTCTGACTTGCTCTGTGTCTGCCTCCTGTTCACGAATTGGTGGTCTGTTCATCGCACGTTGCCATTGATAGTGTCCAGTTGCTTCAAGTTTCAATCGCACGCATGGTGGTTTACGTACAGGCAAAACCTACCTGCTAGCAGTCGGTCCACCACCTTGAAGAGCGAATAAGAAGCTGGCATACATGGTAAATTGAAACAACAGCCCAGCTCACGGAACAATTCTCTCGCTCAGAAGTAGTTAAGTTCACCACACGAACGAAGTGGACTCCACTAAAGGCAGGGCAGAGGAAAAAAGGAGGCGAAATATTGATCATCTTCCATGTACGATTTTGATAGAAGGTCGATAATGCCGGACAAGTGTTACTGCCAGAGTGAAGTCTGAACTTGTGGTCAGTCCATCCACAGAGGCTAGTTGATGTCAGATCGGAATCTGCGCAACGGTCGGTTCATCTGGTGACAGTTGCTGATCGCAGGCAGGAGCAACATAGAGCATCTAGGGCCCGCTTCTCATGTGAGGAAGTCTCCTACCTGCAGAATGATTGTTATCGGAATTCCGTGTCCTTGGCTGTATCAGTGCCATCTGGTGATCTGTCATCATGCTCGATTGATGGCCAGTTCCCACAGACGTCCGACTCGTCAATGGAGCTTGCAATGGCCGGCCACGAAGCTACCGAGGATCCCATCCCCCAACGGTCATAGTTCAGCCGTCCACCAAAGTGGACCATAGTCAAGAGAGCACTGCCCATGGACCGTAGGGACACGCAGCAGCATGCTACCGTACCATCTCCGGCCATTTCGTACCACCTCAACCCGCTAGCGTACCACTTCAAGCCGCTTCCGTACCACCTCTGACCGCTACCGCACTACCTCCGGCTGCTTCAGTACCACCTCTGGCCACTACCGTACCACCTCTGGCCGCTACTGTACCACCTTCAGCCGCTTCCTTACCTTCTTGGGCCGCTTCCGTACCACCTTGGGCCGCTACCATGGAAGGAACCAATGCAACAACAATATAAAAGATAGCAACATCATCATCATCATCATCATTATCGTCATCATCATCATCATCATCATCATTAACAACAACCACACCACCACAACAAACAACAACAACATCCGTCTGAAAATGAATGCACAGATTTTTAATGATAAAAACAAGGCAATATCTGTTTTAATATTTCGTTTGTTTGTTTGTTTCGGCTCTCTCTCTCTCTCTCTCTCTCTCTCTCTCTCTCTCTCTCTCTAAGACGACTTTATATTGTTTTTTGTGTTGTATGGTATTGTACTATGTGGTATTGCATTGCACCTATTGTATTACATTCTGCTCACAGTTTATTTCTGTATGTGTATGTGACATTCTGGGGTACATTTTCTTGGACAGCGGGTCAACATTGTACAGCCCAGCTCCTCTCTCTCTCTCTCTCTCTCTCTCTCTTTGCCTTCCCCACTAGTGTATTGTGAAGATTTAGCCGGTGTTCTGGTTGAGACGGGGTTCTTTTCGTGTTCGCCGCACTAGGGGCCTGGTTTTATTGCTTTTCACCTGAGGGATAAGCCAGCACCACTTTACGTCCTGTGAAAAACGGGGAGGAGAAACAGAACCTGTCCCCCAAGAGGTCTGCACCAATGGTCTGCGATTACTTCACTGCACACACACACACACACACACACACACACACACACACAGAGGAGAGAGACAGAGAAAGAGGGGGGGGGGGGGGGGAGCAGAGACAGAGACAGAGAGTAAAGGGGAAATGGGGAGGAGAGAAAAAAATGGGAGCGTGGGGGTGGGGTGGGGGGGCAGGAGGCGAAGGAAGAAAAGCAGAGCAGAGAGAGAGAGAGAGAGAGATAGAGAGAGAGAGAGAGAGATAGAGAGAGAGAGAGAGAGAGAGAGAGAGAGAGTAAGAGAGCATAGAAGCGGCCAAGCTAGTAATCGCTAGTTTTAGTTATCCTGCAGGAAAATAGCGACAACTGGGGAATCAGTTATCATCAGTTGTATCCTTAGAAGTAACAAACGCTTTCCAGGTTTTGCCGAGGAAAAACCGTTAATACTCTTCAGAGACGCAGTGATGATAGGAAAAACTTACGGTTCTAGTCTTATCCCTGGGATCACAAGTTTCCCCCTATTTCCTGAGTCCTGTTTTCCGTAGTCTGATTTACAGCTTCCAGCGCAGTAAAGACAATGACACCAGGGCGCTTACACCTCCCAGGGCTGACAGGAAAACAAAGAGGGATGACTGGTTTTTTCCCCTGGGTATGATAACTTTTCTCCCCTCAGGATAACCGAGCAGTTGTCCCAGGGAAACAGTCGTAGCCGTTTGATTTTCAAGAGCGCCATTGGCTGACTTCCTTAGTATCGCTGCTGTCCTGTATGTTGCTGATACGTTTTCCTCAGGAAAACAGGTCCGACAACTATTACTGTTATCGGCTTTTGACACCGCTACAGTCTCATAAGAGAGAGAGAGAGAGAGAGAGAGAGAGAGAGAGAGAGAGAGAGAGAGAGAGAGAGTTTATCAACATTTTCTCATTTCTGTAGTGTTGTCTGTATGTATCATATGAGTCAGGGAGATGAGGCTGGCGAACGACATGGACTTTTACTCCATACGGATGGATTGACTGACTGATTGTTGTCTGTATTTGGATGCATGGGTCGATAGAGTGCTTACATGGCTTAGGATTGCCAGGATGGCGTGCTTCTAGATCTTGTCTTTGACTCAACCCTTTTTCGTCTATATCTGTGGACTGTATTGTGTGAGGGTCGCTCTCTCTGTCTGTTCTGTCTGTCTGTCTGTCTGTCTCTCTCTCTCTCTCTCTCTCTCTCTCTCTCTCTCTCTCTCTCTCTCTGTCTCTCTCTCCTCTCTCTCTTCTCTCTGTTCTCGCACCTCCTCTTCTTTCTTCTCTTTCTTTCCCTCTTTCCTTCTTTCTTTTTTCCTTCCTTTTTCTTCTTTGTTTCTTATCGTTCCCTGCTCACGTTCTTTTAAAGAGCGACAAACGAGGAGGAGAAAAAGGGGGCGAGGTGGGGGGGCGGTGCGATGGGTGGTTTGGATGGGAATCATGTTGCAAGGGCCCAGTACATTGGGACGCAGTTCCAGTACGGTTAAATCTGGGACTCAGCAGTACTAGCACCCAGTGACATTGTCAAAGTGATTCCGTTGGTCCCAAAACCCATTGCGTCCCAGAACCATTGCGTCCCAGAACCATTGCGTCCTCGCTGCTGCGCTCTATTGAAAATGGACTTTAAGAGAACTGGCATGCTATTGATTGAACCTCAATCACAGCCTGTCCATTGTAGGTCCTAGTCCCACGGGGGTTCAGTCTCAATGTTCTCATTCCCAACAGGGCCCAGTACCATTAGGCCTCATTACATTTTCATGTCGATGAGGCAGCTCTTATTCATTTGAAGAACGCAGGAGAGAGAGAGAGAGAGAGAGAGAGAGAGAGAGAGAGAGAGAGAGAGAGAGAGAGAAGGTGCAGATGAAGGAGTTGGATTTGGTGTGTGGGGGTGGGGGTGGGCAGGGAAGGTGAGACAGATTAGGTTATCTTTGTCTCTGGTTCTCTCTCTCTCTCTCTCTCTCTCTCTCTCTCTCTCTCTCTCTCTCTCTCTCTCTCTCTTCAAAGATGCTTTGAATGTGTTACATCCGCAGAATCACCTTGCCCTGCGTGTAGACACATTACTGACGACGAAGAACACTTTCTGTTCCTCTATACGCTTGTAATAAAGTGCGGACAAATTGTCCATTTTTCCAGTTAGATATAGCGAAAAGACAAGATGTCGCTGTCATGTTATCATCAGATGATGAACTTGTAACTAAATCAGATACGAAATTCATTGCAGAAGCATTGAAAATTAGACAAATGAAGGATAGTCAAATTTAAGACAGTGCATCGTAAGAGATATATGAATGAATAATATCATTCATCGCATGTGGAAGAGATCTGTACGATACAATGTCATCATTTGATTGAGTGGATGGTCTCTTGTCAGTCTTACGATTTTTAAAAAAACCTTATTGTATTGCTCCTGTGTGTGTGAGGACATAAGGAAATGTTACGATTTATTTGTGTTTAGTTAACCTTTGATTTGATACACACTGGGAATGAATGTGTACTATTTGCTTGCAAGGAAAGGAAGAGGGAAATGTTATTGTTCTGTTGCCCCCTCCCCCCTTGTCAAAAGACCTCTTTGTAATGACCATAACATCAAAGTGTCCATCAAAGTGTCTCTGCCTCTCTTACTCTCTCTCTCTGAAATACCAAAGTGGCAAACTCTCTCTCTCTCTCTCTCTGGCAAAGTCTCTCTCTCTCTCTCTCTCTCTCTCTCTCTCTCTCTCTCTCTCATCCAAAAGGCACCAGATGGCCCTGACCGGGTCATGATGGATTTGGGGCTCAGTGGAAATGAATTTAATGGTAGGAATGTCTAACT
>JADBJO010000686.1:367500-380000 GCA_016801955.1 Conus betulinus | reverse complement strand
AGATCTGAGACCACCGTGTCAATTTCATTGTTCAGTCCATAATGTTATGGTATATATGTGTGTGAGTGTACGTCTGTGTCTTTTCATTGGGAGAAGCTGACAGGCCTGGTGTTTGACACAACGTGGAATCTCGCAATGGCAGACACAGCCCAGGAAAAGCTTTGTTTTTATCTGCTTTATGGTGCTGCCCGCTCTTGCTCAGATTGAATCCAAGACACTGAAAGTGACCCACTGCCTTCAGTGTTTGTCCACATCTGAGTGATACAGTCTCCTGAATCAGGTCTGGAACTGTGCAGCGAGGCTTTAAGGTTTTTGCCATTCTGTGAACTGATTGCTGCTCACATACACTTCATGCTTTTTCAGGTTTGGTGGGTTTGTTGTTGTTGTTGTTGTTTGTTGTTGTTGTTGTTGTTGTTGCTGTTGTTTTTTGGGGAAGGGGTGGGGGTGGGCTCTGCTTTGCTGCCTGTCACCAGGCTGACGTCATCAGCGAGAGGTGGACATAGAGCTAGGCATTTAGGCTAAGCACTCAGTTGCAGACTGTCCGCGCCCTTTCCAAGCATCATTAGACACCTGACAGTATCAGACTGCACGTGCACACACAATGACAGGTCCCTCGCCAGGACTCCCCGTCCAAGGTCACCCTTGTGGAAACAGTGGAGGAGGGACGCCTTGGAGGCAGACCGATACACACCTGAATGGATGACATAGACACTGGACTGAAGGACGGACAGCAGTGAGGATGCTGACTGGCCGAAAGTCTGTGACGGTACAGCTATGACCTGGAGTCACAAGACCATAGAAATTCTTCTCCTTCTTCTCCTTTAACCCCACAAAGGGTCACTGGGGCCACAGGTCAGTTTGCGAACAGGTGACACCCCTGGATAACCGCACGAACAGTACAATTGCACACACGTGCACTATTTCTTGTTTTGCAGATGCTAACCTCAACTGGCCCCAGTTATCCAGTATTGTTTGAAATGCACATGGAAACATCATTTGTTGCTGACTGGATGATACTCTCTTATACCACAATCATCGTGATCTCAGTCCTGTTATGTAGAAGTTTACGTACTTGTTGTTGTGTGTGCATTGATGTTAGACCTACATGTTTTGCACATGTGCTTACCGCACATATCGTAACTTTAGTGCTGTTCATTTCAGAAGTTAAGCTTATTATCTTATACGCATACGTCTTCGCTTAAATCTTTCTACGACAAAATCTACCTGTCTAACAAACTGTACTAGTCTGTCTTAGAATTTGACCAGTTATTTGTTACCCTATCGTCATGAATTGACGATCTCCATCTCCCTCCCGCAACATTTACCTTTCAGACGTATTTCACTCAAGCCATCGGATTTTGTTTCCATACCAAACGTTGTTTATTGCCTGTTGATGGAGGTAGAGTCCCATGTATGCAGCTGTACAGTGTAACTGCATACAACAGTGCCCCTGTGTGCAGTGGCTCTACGATTGTGTGCAGTTGTCCAGCGCTCGTCACAGGTGCGCCTCACTGAAGAACCACTGTCCTCCAGCTTTGTGGGCTGGGCGGCAGAGGTCCGGGATCAGTGCAAATGGTTTCCCTGTCCGCTCTGCAACGTTGTTAGTCCCTGTGTTCTGTCTTCCTCTCCATCTCCCTCCCGCAAACATTTACCCTTCAGACGTATTTCACTCAAGCCATCGGATTTTGTTTCCATACCAACGTTGTTTATTGCAAGAATAACAAAAGACTAGTAGTTGATCATAAGAATAACAAAAAAACAAAACAAACAAACAACACAAAAAACAAACAACAACAAAAAAACAACAACTTGTAACAAGAAAACAAAAAATCTTGTAGTTCAAGACAAGAAAAAAATGACAAAAAAAATAAATCTTGTAGTTTATAACAAGAATAACAGAAACACGAGACTTGTAGCTTACAACAGAATAATAACAAAAAATGAGACTTGTAGTTTACAACAAGAATAACAAAAACACGAGACTTTGTAGTTTATAACAAGAATAACAAAAATGAGACTTCAGTGACAGGTCGGGTGATCGTCAGACCAACACTAATTCCTTTTTGATGTCACGCAGAATCTGCCTGTTGGATATGAATGTACAGACATATGTGTATATGAACGCCTACGTGCGGGCATGCTTGCGAGCGTGTTTGCGTGTGTCTGCCACCCACGCGGACACGTCTCCTGAACTATTTGCGGAGATTGCTCGTCGCCGTTGACTTCTGGAATGTATGGCGTGGTAATCTGATCGGGGTAATCAGTCTCAAACGCGATGAGAAGCGTGGGACAGATCCGTGTTGTCTTTGGGTCGATGACATGTGTCGCGGTCTTGGTGCCAGGGATGAAGAGGACAGAGAATAAGTATCTCCACCCGCTTTCCCTCTATTCGCCATTGTTGGAGTCTTGTTCGTTCGCGCACACCACTAACAACTTCCAGGCACCACAGTCATCATGCACCGTGAGAGAATTATTCCACTGGCCGGACTGCACTCTTAGAGACGAGTTTCATGGATGCGAGAACCCATAAGAGGGCTAGTTTATCTTTGTGGTTAGGGATGTGAGAGGCGACGAGAGAGAAAAGATACGCCCGAAGGTGCGAGTGGGACCTACACCCGAAGGTGCGAGTGGGACCCACAGAAGTATGCATTTAACTGCCGAACCAGTCAGCTGGGAGTAAACCTGCATCACACTTGGACACCTGTGCTGTGTGTGCAGACACGCACAGGGCATCCCTGTAAGACGTCTCGGGACATAATTGCTCCCTGGCAGATGCCATGAGAGTGTTCCCAAGGGAGTGTTCCCAAGAGGCCCACCGGAAAAAAACCACCACTAGCCTCACTTGCCGTTTCGTTGAGGGATGAAGAAGTACAGCTACAGACATAGCAAGAGTTTGCCGTGGAGTCGTACGTGCCCTCGGCTTTCTCGTCCCTTTTTATTTTCAATCGTCGTTTTCTATTGCGTAATTTTCAATTATTAGTTCCTTTTGTGTGTAATTTTACGTAACTGTTTCCGCAACAAAAAAAATATTGTGAACTTATTATCTTGATCCCCCCCCCCCCCTTTTTTTTTTTTTTTTTAACAATACACAGTGTCGCACTTCATTTCAATCTTATCCATCTCCGTTTCCCTTACGCACACCTAACACCACACAGAGAAAGATTGCGTTCTGATCCTGTCTTTCAGGTTATTATTTCCAGCTAAACACCACTCTATTTTGACTGCTTTCGGTACAAAAATTACCTCCCGTAAGTTTTGTGGTAGGGAATTCCTCTCTTCTGCCATTCTTTCTGACTCTACCGTTGATTGAAAAAAAAATCTTCGTTTTCTTTTTGTTAAGTTTTACTGACCTTGTTCAGGAAAATCCTTTGCATTTGTTTATTTGGTCACAACTTATAACACACCACACTCTTTTCTTCTTTCTTTCATTCGTTCTTCTTCTTCTTTTTTTGTTGTGTACCAGTCTGACAACTAGGTGGTGAAAATTGTACACGCTGTCCAGTTGATATTACGGCCTGTTCTGTACTTCCTGTTAGGTAAAAGGCCATTCTCTGTATTATCGATTACGCGCTAAATGTTATTCCTTAAAATAATGTGTGTGTGTGTGTGTGTGTGTGTGTGCGCGCGCGCGCGCGCGCGTGCGTGCGTGCGTGCGTGCGTCCGTGTGTGTGTGTGTGTGTGTGTGTGTGTGTGTGTGTTTACGGATTACCTGAAGCTGAAGCAGGGTAATGCTGTCGGCCCTCTCATGTCAAGCTGTTTGTTTCAGTGTTAGCATTGATCTAAAATGACAGTGCAGTCTAGCTAGCCACGAAAACCAGTGTTTAGAAGGAGCTCAGTTTTCATTTCTGTGCAGGGGATTTCTTAGGCGCGCAAGGTTTGCATCCCGATCTCGATGCGTTTATTGGTGGTGTCTGCTGTTATTCAGATTCATTAACAACAGACATTTAGAGTAACAGCATTACGTTTTCAGTGTCGACACTGACATCTTCGTCTGTGTCTGCTGGCAACTTCCTGCTCCCCGCCATCTCTGCTCAAAGGGCGACAATCCACTGACGATTTTTTTTGGTTCATTTCTAGCTACCAATTTTATCCCCTGAATGCCCGTGAAAACATTACAGAACGCACAGTAATCGGAAACATTTGCGGGTACCCAGCCGAGCACACAGCTGGTAGGGCTTGAGGAACGTGGTACAGTGTTCCTTAGTGTGGAGACACAGTGACCCCGCATGGAGTAAAGAGAGGTGAAGAAACACAGAAGAAGAAGAAGAAGAAGAAGATCCCAACACAAAAGAAGAAGAAGAAGAAGAAGAAGATCCCATCAGTGGAACACAATCCGTAAGCATCCAGAGTGTAGGGAGAGTGTTAGGGACTTGGAGAGAGGCATAGGATAAGGATAGGCAGAACAGTGTGTGTGTGTGTGTGTGTGTGCGTGTGTGTGTGTGTGTGTGTGTGTGTGTGTGTGTGTGTGTGTGTGTGTGTGTGTGTGTGTGTGTGTGTGTTTATTATCTTCTCTGTAACACCTGAAAGTCCCCACGTATTTCCACATACCACGACTCAACCCTGAGTTCATCGAGAAAACTGCTAGCTTCCATAGTAGTGGATTTGTCTTGCAGATTTGTCCAATGAGAAGTATTTTTGAACTTAAATTGCGCTCTATGAATTCTGTTTCATATAGTTATCATTATTATTATCATTATAACTAGTGTTATTGTTGTTGTTCCTATTGCTAGTGTTGTTAGTTGATCAATAAATGCGAATTTCGCTGTACCTCGAGCTTTGTCCTGGGTTGCTGAGCCAGGTATAATTTGCATCACCGCAAAATGAGGCCACCATTCTGTGATTTATTCACTTAAAGCTTCCTGAAAGCAATCATTAGAACATACATATCATATGTTTATCTATATATGCATATGGTTTTCTTTCCAGATTCTGAGAAGGCCTATTTCCTTTATTATGGAAATCAAACTGTCCATTTCCCCCACGGCTATGGACGGGATTATTTCCCTTGGAAGTGCACGTGAAACATTGATTTTAGTGGCTTTGAGGGAAAAAAAAATCTGTCCAGTTCCCGAGAGACTTGTTAGCCACAGGTGCATCCTGTTTGGAGAGGTTGTGTATTCTCTAACAGACGGACGAACTGTAGTTCTAGTTACTTCGCAAACAATTGAATCAGAGCGAAACACGTGTCTGAGTGTGGTTGGTTGGATGGGGGAGACTGCAGCGGGAGGGAAAGGTGGGTGGGGGGTGTGCAGAGAGAGAGAGAGAGAGAGAGAGAGAGAGAGAGTATTCTCTAACCGATATTCAACCCGTATTTCCAGTTACCCCGCAAACAAATGAATTTTTGTTGAGCAGTGCATTATCTTTGCGAGCGTGTGTGTGTGTGTGTGTGTGTGTGTGTGTGTGTGTGTGTGTGTGTGTGTGTGCGCGCGCGCGCGTGCGTACCTGCGTGCGCGCGCGTGTGTGTATATTCTCTAACCAATAGACACGTTGTATTTCTAGTTACCCCCCAAAAAAATGAATCTGTGTGGAGCAGCACATTGTTTTTGGTGTGTGTGTGTGTGTGTGTGTGTGTGTGTGTGTGTGTGTGTGTGTGTGTGTTATTTGGTAGCAGGGAATGCACTGGGAAGGCGACAGAGGTTGGGCAGGAGAGAGAGAGAGAGAGAGAGAGAGAGAGAGAGAGAGAGAGAGAGAGAGAGAGAGAGAGAGAGAGAGAGAGAGAGCTCCTTATCCTTATAGGCTTCCGGTTCTGGGCTGTTACAAGATAACTATGGATGTAGGTGGTTTAGGGAATGTGAAATGAACGACAAAGGCAGAATCTCACTGGAGAAGGTGAAAGATAAAGAAAGGATAAAAAAAAAAAAAAAAAAAAAAGAAAAGAAAAAAAAAGAAAGAAAGGAAAAAAAAAAAAAAAAAGAAAAAAAAGAAACAAACACACACACACACACACACACACACACACACACACACACACACACACTGAAAAAAGACAAAGAATGAAAGAAAAAAAGAAAGAAAAAAAAAAAGAAAGAAGCACACACACACACACACACACACACACACACACACACACACACACACACACACACACACCAAAACAAAACCCACATGGCTACTCACACATCAAAGTTCAGAAGTAGAAAATTTATTTTTCGCAACGAAAAAAAAAAAAAAAAAACAAAAAAACCACACACAACACACATAAAAGTTACAGTGGAAAAATACTGTATAAACACACGATTAAGATCAAAACGCAAGGACACTCAAATCGACGCTCATAAAGTGATCAAGCAAAAATCACATCGCCAATTTCAGATAATCAAACAGTAGCGCATATGTTTTAAAGGAAAATTTTGGAATGACAGGAATTCACTCGGAAAACATAGCACACAGTTGTTTACACAGTAAGAACTGTTTACAAACCTCCAGATTAGTAATTTACAGCTTCATACACACCAACACAAGCGTTGAACGGACAGCAAAGGTTATTGTATTGACTGGAGAATGAACACCTGAAAACTCCATAGTTGTAAAACCAAATTGACAGCACATAGATACATTACACACAATGAAGAATAAGGAGAGAAAGGATGAGTGGTTTAAGGCCAAATATACATTCACAATTTCAATTAGCTTTGTAGCTAAATGTAAAGCTGTCAAAACCACAGTCTCATATATATAAAAAAAAGAATCAACAAAATGGGATCAATCAACAAAATGGGATCAACAAAATCAAAGAGGCTGTTACATACAATTAAATCACTTCAGTTTGGCTGAAACAGAGAAATGCCACTGTTTTGTCCTCAAATGAATTCGGTGTCGAAATAGTAGAATGGAAAAAAAGGCGGAATATACTGTAGTATGAGTTACCACTGATTCAGGTCGTATGGTACAGGTACTGCTCCAAACAACAGTCAAGTCTCGACTTTATTTTCTTCAGTAAAGAAATGTTTTCTCCAAGTCTAACCCTTTAACTGAAATCAAAGTTTGTAAAAATCACAAGCATTCGTCACGAAACTGTGTCCTATGATTGGGATTCTACTATAATGTTTAGGTGGCAATCCATTTCTCAAAGAACAATGAATTCTAAAAAGTTGAAAAATATACCTTTCTTTGGAGTGACCGTACTTTCGACATGACCACGCTATCCCCTACTTCCTCTATATCCCCCCGCCCCTCCCCTTTCCAATCCGGTCTCCCGATAATCTTGACTTGCATATGCAAGCATCTTCTTCGCCCTGCCACATTGTGTGGTATGTTCTGGCATTTACATTAAGTTCTGTTCACTTACCAAGTACTACAGCCAGCGTGTATTAGCCAAAAATGTGTTCCTTACTTTATTTGACTTAAAAATACAATTTAGAGGAGAAGAAAAGAGCCCGTAGTCAAATGGTCAAGAGTGTTTGCCCGCGCGGCTGACGGTCGTGAGTTTGAACCACCTGTAGGATCAGATTTGTCCAGGTACCTGACTCGGTTGTGGGAATATTAAACGCGGTTTGAAGGAGAGGGATGGGCCCTGTCTTTTATTGTGCCATGCCGTGCCCTAGACACAGTGAACCTCCGTACATCCAATAGGCTATTGGAAATTTAATCTTGAATTGTTTTCATATTTAAAACAGTGCATTGTATATGTCAGGTGTTCGTTTGTTTCAGTTTCTCCTGGACCTGAAGGATCAGTGCTCTGGACGGTGGCAGCTGAAGAAGATAAGCCCAGAAAGCTCGTCCCATCTCTAAGACCTGGGAAGGGCGGGGCAAGGCGATGAGGAGAAGACTCTAGCAGCACCGCAACTGCCCCCACAATGCCGGTCTTCGCCTGTCCCAAGGGTACCAGTTCATTCGGATGACTCTTTCGGTGAGTCTTCGCATAAACCTGTTTCTCCCGTCCGTCATTTATGTACGCATGTGCCAGTTGGTAGGTAACTAGTAGAGGATTGAAGTTATGTACCTGTTTCATTCTCGAGTAAAAAGTATCCGTTTCATTGTGGAGTCAGTTTCTGCTCTGAGACGTTTCACTGTGAGGAAGAAAGTAAATCCCGACAGTGAGAAAACCGACCCCTCCATGCTCCAATCGAAAAGACGTTGCTATTTATAATGCAATGAAAAATACACGGCCCGTACATAATCAGAAAAGATTTCCCTTCTATCCTCTAGCCCTTTAGACATCAATTATCTTGTCTGTCGTGAAGATGACTTGGAATGTGTACGGAAATGAGCGGAATCAGATTAGGTTGTTTAAACTTCTGTATTTCTCATCTCTTATGTCTAGTTCGTATGTATTACTACATGACACACTGTGTCATGCTACACTATTTGCAACATTCTGTAAGCTTTCTTCCGACTGGTACCCGATTACATCACAATTTACCGGTTGATCCACCGGCTTCGCCAATTTACAAAGAGTCCTGACCAAGAAGAACGGGTCATGACATTCATCGGAACTCAAACAGATGATAGGTTTGAAAAGATATAGTCCGATTCTCGGGCAGGAGTTTTTCGGTAGTAAACCACACCACCTACAGTTCCAGTTGAATATTCGTTCTGCGTTAAGTCAATGTTGATTGAAGTATATATCCGATGGAAACGTTATGACTGGCAACTATTCCTGTGTTTTGCCGGTCTTAAAACAAAAAAGGTACAAAAAGCCTTTCGGAAGCATACTTAAAGCCACTGCCGAAAGCAATTGCGTGCTTGGCAGTCTAGGTTTCCAGATTAGATCCAGCATTCTACATAGAAGAGATTGGGAAGAAATCTGGTCAAAAAGGAAAACACGAAATGGAGACCGATTTCTCATGAGATTGTTCTGGATTAATATCGATCATGGTCTGGTCATCACACGGCTGATTGTGGAACGAAATCCCAGGTGCGTATATATTGACCGAACAGTACGAGTTCAAACATTTAAAAAGTTGCGTGGGGATCGAGAAGTTTGTGGACGTAACACCTGAATCGCAACACTGGTTGTGGGGCACGTTTGGGGTTGTTGGTGGCTATATTTATAGCCAACTGAACACGGCTTCAACATGGGCGTATATCTCTCTAAAAGTTTAGCAACGCCATACGCATCCAGACACACGCTAGTCAAACTGAAGCAATTTTTTTTTTTCCATTTCATTCCGTATAAGACCGATTCATCAATTCGGCATCTATTGACCATGGTAGAGTCATTGCGTGTGTCATCTTTTGGTACAGTTCACTGGCTGTATAGCGTCTGTCGAAAGTATCATAAAAAAGCTAGCAGAAAACCAAATCGAGCCGTCTTTTTCGACAATTCAAATCCTGCCGTCGCCGGGTCCTTCGGCTGCACGCACTGCAATGACGTTCTGGTCTTCTGTCCGTTGATGCTCGGTTTGAACGCTTTCCAGTATCTATACCATGGTGCTGACTGTGAACTCTCAGTGTCTGGAGCTGAGTCTGAACTCTTCAATGTCCATAGCAAGGTGCTTAGTTTGAATTCCGCTCCGAGTCTGTACCAAGAAGCTGATTTTGTACTCTCAGTGTCTATATGACGGAGACGAATTCGAAGAACTCTTGTCTATGCCATGGTGTCAAGTTTGAGCTCTCAATGTCTGTGCCATAGTGCATTTTTTGGTAAATTTGAAATCCCCTGAACATCTCGGCCACACTGCCGAGTTTTTAAACATCTCTCAGTGTCTGTTCTATAGTGTCCACAGAGACTCGGATCATTCTACTGTGATTTGGGAGAACGAAACAAACAAACAAACAAACAAAAAAAAAAACCCCCAAACCCAACGGCTATCCACCTTTTCCATAAAAATAAGAATTGACAGCAGCCTAATGGTTATCGTTGCAGTGCTCCAACACTTGGGAACACGTCCCGCGGATCGTATTATATTTCACTTCTCATTGTGACGGTTCGGCGCAGGCAAACTGAACTCTTAAATGGGGAGGGCATGGGGATGGGGAGGGGGAGGGGAGAGGGTAGGGAGAACGGAGGGGCAATGCGAGCGTGGGAAGGAGGAAAGGTGGGGCGCGATCGCAAAAGTCAAATTTCATGTTTGTATATAACAAAGATTGAAGAAAATCAAATATACCCATCAAAAGTGAACAAACCACACACGCGCACACATAAGGCAGATCTTACAAAACGCATGCCAGTGATAGGCAATAGACTCCTCCAGTAAGCAGAGAAAAAAAAAGAAAGAAGAAGAAAAAAAAAAAAAGTGGGTGTTGGGTTTGTGTGTGAATTGAACAGTCGAAACCAGCTGCGGGAGATAACTGGGGAGTGTAAAAGACCGGCGACGTGAAACGCGCACGGGCGTGTAAACAGATGTGACCCCCAGACACTAAAGTGAACGAAGAGGAACGGAAAAACCTTCCAAAAGGCACGGTCAGAATGACAGAAGAAAAAAAAAAAATCTGTGATATATCATTTCTCACGACTGATCATTTGATCGGATATTCAGGTAAATCGTTTTGTCCAATCAACCATAGAAAATGCATGTTGAAGGCGTGTCCATCCACAATACTGTTTCAATACATGTTGAAGGCGTGTCGCATCCACAATACTGCTTCAATATATGTTGAAGGCATTGTTCAAGGTACACTGCGGGGGTCTGTGTAAATAATCGAACTGAACTAAATAGGAAAAAAAAAAAAAAAAACAAAAAAACCTAACAACCTTACAAAGTTTTGGGAAGATAAAGGGAAATAATTTTTTTTTAAAAAAAGGAGGAAAACGAGATCTGCTCATGTTTCAGGTAAACTAGGGGGAACATCAACACCCGGAACTGGTTGTTCCTTTCACTTGCATGTACCTCCCAAGGCTGGTGAAAACACTCATAGGTCTTCCAACTTTCCACTTCTTTTTATCAAATCCAGCGCAGGAAAAGGCCAATACCTATACGCTTTCAATCACCGAGTCCATACTCTTTGACCTGTCGGTCCCAGTCGGTTCCTAGCTAGGGTGGACACGGCCGTGGATTCCAATGGGATGGCTGGAAATACATCGTCGAGTTTCAGACATACCACGGAAAAGTCTTAGAGGCCCTGTCTCCTTTTCCTGACTACCGTCGCAGGTGGCTGTATCGCTCGGGCCTGTCTGACGTCGAAGTACATTTGTAAAGTGCGTAGCTACAGCCAGGCCACTTTACTGTGCACCAAAATGGCGCTCTGTGGTTACAGCAGGAAAGAACTGCTGTTGGTGGGAGGTAGTAGGCCTGTGTTATTATATCCAGAAGGTGGCTAGTTGATGCAGACCAGTGCATAAGAGCTGGCGCCACTGAACACCGCTAAAATGACTTAACAGCGGTGCAGGTCTTCTCTGGTGGGGGGCCTGACAACGACCTCAAACTATCACTGTGGAGTATTGGAACTGTTATAGCCTGGGCGCTACGTGGAGAAGTTTGGAGAAGCGACACTGGATTAAATGCCCACCACCGGGCACGGAAGATGGAATTTGGGGGGGGGGGGGGGGGGGGGGGGGGGGGGGGGGGGGGGGGGGGGGGGGGGGGGGGGGGGGGGGGGGACAATAGCTCAGGACAAATGCACACACAAGAGCAACGATGGTATCAAAATGCACAAAAGTGCATAATAATCGTTATGAAGGGAAAGAAAAAATGATAAAATCCATGTCGGATAGTGGCATAACAAGTCCGCACGAAAGAAGCTGAGCATATTTCGGGAAACTGGCAGAGAATTTTCAAAATTAAACGAGATGAAAATGCACACAAAAGCACGGAGAGAAACGAGAATTTCATATATATAAATTAGAGAGAGAGAGAGAGAGAGAGAGAGAGAGAGAGAGAGAGAGAGAGACACACATATATGAACGAACATGTCGGTCAAAGAGAGAAAAATCTGTAAGATGAATTTAAACCATGACGATGCCAAGGTTACTCCCCTTAGTCCTTCCCTTTCGGGTTGGCTGATCACAGCTGAATACGTATCACTCGTGACTGGAGAAGAAGTAAAAAAAAAAGAAAAAAAAAAAAAAAAAAAAGAAAAAAAAAAAAAGAAAAAGAAAAAAGAAAGAAAACAGAAAAGGGAATAGCTGGCAAAAGTTTGAAACAAATTAGCATAAGAAACAATGCAAAGAAAATCTTTTCAATGAAAACCATCGCCGCCGATTCATTCACTTAAGCACTAATCAGAAGAATGCACAAAAACACCCTAAACAAGTTCATGTGATTATAAATATTAACAAAAAAATTGGAACCCACAGCAATATTATGCCTACATCTTCCCCATTATAAATAACAAACAAACAAAAATGCATTAAGAAAAAAAGAAAACCCACGAAAACATGTGGCAAACAAAAACAAAAACAAAAACATCCGATGAAGAAGGACAAACGCACACACACACAAAGTGATGGATAATTTCGGATTTTAAAACACCAGATGCTGAAATTATACGCTTTGCACACACACAAATGGTAAGAGAATTGAAACGGTAAGTAAAAAGTCTGATAATACACACATAACACAGTATGTCACACATTTTTTAAGGTGGCTTGGGAAGTAAGGCCATTAAGCAGTAAAGCT
>JADBJO010000686.1:305000-362500 GCA_016801955.1 Conus betulinus | reverse complement strand
TGTGTGTGTGTGTGTGTGTGTGTGTGTGTGTGTGTGTGTGTGTCCGACCTCTTGTGCTTCATACAAATCCACATTTTTCATTTCACCTCCAAATTTTTCATATGTCTCATTAGCGTACTGGGCAGATTACACAACAACAACAAACAACAACAACAACAACAAATCACAAATCAAAAGAATCACTTTTGTGCCAGACAGTTGCATTTTCAAATGTGAAGGTATTTCGAAGCGAAGCGAAGCGATGTCGAGTTTCGAAGCTGGTCCCAGGGAAAATAACCAAGATCATGGCGAGAGGAGAGTAGAAGGAAGAGATGGGAGGGGGCCGGGGGTAGAGGAGAAGGAGGAGGGAGGAGAAGAGGGGGGAAGGAGAGGGAAGGATGAAACGAAGCGATGTCGGGATTCGAAGCGGGTCTGAGGGAAAGCAGGAGGGGGAGAGGGAGAAAGGAGAGTGGAGGGGTGGAAGCATGAGGGGGACGGGGACGGAAGAGAACAGGAAGGGGTGAAGGAGTGGGTAACAACTAGTTACACATGATATCGCACTAACGACCGAATGTAGGTAGTAAGAGTGCCTTTAAAAACACCTGCAGGGCGTCATGCTGCTGCCTGTGGGTCTCTTCACGGCTTTACTGTGGACAACGGTCAGAATACTAGGCGGGGTAATTTCCTTTCCCGACAAGGTTTTTCTTCCATTTTGTTTGTAATGAGCACATTACATTGTACATGTCTCCAGCTATTCGGCTTTCTTTTTCCAGAGATAGCAGTCCCAATTTCACGCATACTACATAAGAATTTGGAAAAAAAAAAAACATACACACATACATGCACGCACGCACGGACACACACACACACACACACACACACACACACACACACACACACACACACACACACACACACACTTCCCCTGCCGCTCCGTATACTCTCCTGCTGCAAGCACAGAAAAATAAGGAAGTTTGTCGAACTCGAATAACCATGGGTACACGCAAGTTGCTTTTTCCGTTCTTCCAGCCGAAGATTTCATGGGGAGTTAATCTGGATACTGCCGAAATGGTTTGTATTGACGAAGCATACAATATAACACAGTGTGGCAGAACAAAACAGAAGACAGTTGCAGTACAGCGTAAGGCGAGTACCTTGCAATTTGGTGCAACGTAATGGATTACAAGACAATACAGTCTGATGCCCCTAAACAACACAATACCATATATATTGAATGAAAAATATACAGCCCAATGCACATCCGACCAGTCAATCACATCAGGCAATGGACGAAACAAAACCCCCAATCAATTCAATCACTCAGTACCAGTCAGCCAGATACTCAGCCACCCACCCGATTGAATATAGAATCCAACCGCCCGATTGAATATAGAATCCACCCACCCGATTGAATATAGAATCCAACCGCCCGATTGAATCAAAAGCCTGTCAGTTCAGATCAACCAATCAAGCCAGTTCCATGACCACTTTCAGCTCTCGTCCACCACATCCATGGCCGGGTCTGGAAGTACCGTGGGGGCACTTCTCTATCAGAGGATGTCTGCTATCAGATTAGGAAACTGACTGTAGGTCATTCTTCTTCATGCTGCTTGTCGTGATGGTAAATACTCCGTTGATTTGTGTGCCGTATGCTGGGAATCTGGTTTTACATACATGCAATGGACATTAAGACCGTCCCGAAAATAGACACCGAGGTCATTGAAAATAGTATGTACACAAGGCTCCAGTTCACTCAGTTGCAACACCACCGCTGATGAAGACGGACGGACGTCAGTCGAAAGCTCTAAGTAACTGCTTATTTCCCAGCTGAGTGACCTATCTAAATCTGGTAGTCGTTATATATACAGAGGCAATCTTCTTTAATGGACAGCATCTCTGCCACTGAGTGTCCGATCTAAAAGCAACTGGCAGTGGTCATTTGCAGAGCCAAGGTCACCCAAACACGCATGCAGGAGATGTTCTCATGTCTAGCAGGGCTATATTTGAAACTGAACCACACCAAGCAACCCATTCATTACTTACGATCTTTGTCCACGTCGTTGATCATGTCACGGAGTTCTGTCGGGGTGGGTCCCTGACCCAGAGACCTCAGGACTGTACCCAGCTCCTCTTCGGTGATCCGCCCGTCCCCGTCCTTGTCGAACATGTAGAAGGCCTCTTTGTACTCTGCAACATCATCATCATTGACATCGTCAGCATCAACATCGTCAGCCGCGCGCCCGTCCTTACTGAACATGTTGAAGGCCTCACTCTACTCAAAAACATCCTCATCGTCATCGCTGTCATCGTCATCCTGTCTCTCCTTACTGCACTTGTAGAGGGTTTCGTTCCGTCTGAATGTTTCTCCTCCTCCTCATTATCATAACCATTATCGTAGTCCTTGTCGAACGTGCAGAAAGTCTTTGTGTACTCTGAAACAAGATTGTCACGATCACCAACATCAGCTCCAATGTGGAAACAATCATCTTCGTCACTACCCATGTCATCATTCAGTCCTCGTTATTGTCGAACACGTAACCGCTGTATTGACATTGAGAGAGAGAGAGAGAGAGAGAGAGAGAGAGAGAGAGAGAGAGAGAGAGAGAGAGAGAGAGAGAGAGAAGTAAAAGTCGTGAAAGAGAGCAAACACATGCACGCATGATACAGTGTAACCTATATTCTGTGAATGCCAGAAATAAAGAAAATATAGGTCGTGGTCTTCCCATCACTGAGAGAGAGAGAGAGAGAGAGAGGGAGAGAGAGAGAGAGAGAGAGAGAGAGAGAGAGAGAGACAGACAGACAGACAGACAGACAGACAGACAGACAGAGAGGGAGAGGGAGAGATGGTCTGTTTTGCATCCCCCCCCCCCCCCCCCCCCCCCCCCCCCCCACCTTTACAAAATATGAACATTTTTTTTTCTAAATTAATTTAATGTTGAGGGTTCTCTTCACTGATTATTCTCAATCTTTTCTGCAACCAAACTGACCTTAATCTTCGACGCAAAGCAGCTTTTTGCAAGGCCAGGCATAAGGAGGGGAGAAGGTTATAAGATAACCCCCCCCTTCTCTCTCTCTCTCTCTCTCTCTCTCTCTCTCTCTCTCTCTCTCTCTCTCTCTCTCTCTCTCTCTCTCTCTCTCTCTCTCTTTCGTTTTTTTTCCCCCTCGTCTCTTCGTTTTTTCTTCTGGCCCTACGTAATCCCCTCAAACACCCCCCCGCCCCCCCACCCCCCCACCCCACCTGTTTTGTTTCTAACGGAGGTGGCTGGTTCTCCCAGAGTTGCTGCCAAATAAAAGCAGCAACCTGGCCGCGCACAACGGAGAGGAAGGCCAGCTGTCCCACAGGCCGATTGCTGCGTTGTCGCTGGGCTGGGAAGAAACAATCCAGGCAGCTAATTGAGGGAAATGGAGGTTATTTTCAGCAGTGCTTGGCTGGCACTGGACACAACGACGGCGACAACACGCCGCTCCCAGGAGACAACGACGGTGGCCTTGACGTAGACAGGCCATGGGGGAGAGCTGTCCGTAGCTCCACCACCCCTCCCTCACCACTCACTTCGGGTTTAAAAACATACAAGAAAAAAAGATGGAAAGAAAAGGTATATAAATTTCCACAACTGTATCTGCCAGTCATAAGGCAGATTGCAGACGTCGACGAATTATGAAACCAGATACATGTCTGTCTCTGTCCGTCTGTCTCTTCGTGTGTGTATGCGTGTGTGTGAGTGTGTGTGTGTGTGCATGTGTGTGTGTGTGTGTGTGTGTGTGTGTGTGTGTGTGTGTGTGTGTGTGTGTGTGTGTGTGTGTGTGTGTGTGTGTGTGTGTGTGTGTGTGTGGTAGGGAAATAGAGAGAGAGGGAGGGGGAGAGAGAGAGAGAGAGAGAGAGAGAAACAGAGGTGTGTGTGTGTGTGTGTGTGTGGGCGCGCGCGCGTGCGTGCGTGCATGCGTACGCGCGCGCGCACGCAAATTTCTTCAGCATAAGAGAGAGATGGAAAAACAAAGCTGAAGTGAAAATAACCTGATTTCTAATTCAGCTTCTTTCCGTTTGAAATTGACTTTCTCTAGATAGAAACATGATATATGTTGTCGTTAGGGGCAAGAGGTCTAATTATGTTTAGCCATTATCCCCCTCCACTCCCCCCCCCCCCACTCCCCCCACCCCCACCCCCGGTACCAAAAATACTGATTGGTAGCAGGAACCATCAGAACTGGTTTTACTGTCTTCACATGGGGAGGTCAAAGTTCAGTGTAAGTGTTTCTCTCTGTGCACCTGTATCAAGCTATTCTAAGTACTTCACTGATTTACGGTCTGTTGAAAGAAATGCTTTTTGCCCGGGATACCAAACAAGTGTTTACAGAATTTGGGAAAGATTTCCTTTCGTACCCCTCCTTCTCCAATACATGAGCTTCTTTCCGTCACCTTACAATTCATTAAAACTACATGAACTTTAAAGGCACTGCATGTTCCATTCGCATTTCAGAGCACTGTCAATAATTTCTGCAACTAAATTCGTCTAGATTTTTTTTTTGCGGAAAGAAACTCTTGTACAGGGGGGGGGGGGGGGGGGGGGGGGAGGCGGATACGATACGAAAGATATCTTTCCAAACATGGCGTCATTCAATCTGAACGAGAAATGAAAACGGACGCGCGTTTTTATTTGTGGGGACAGATTTGGGGCGCAGCTTCCACAAAGGGGGCTGCAAATTGCACTTTCACCCCGGGAAATAAGAACGCTTTACAAGACCAATGGTTCTCACAACTCGGGAGAGGGGGATGGGGGGTGGGGGGGTGGGAGGGGAAGCCGGGATGGCCCGATGGGAGAGCGCCAAGATCGCTGTCAGAGGCTGTGTGTTCAAATCCGCTGACGCCTAACGTAAAGCTGGCAATTTTAGGGTGCCTGTTGATACAGGTACGTGTCATTATGGCAAAACGGGCTAAAAACCAATATTATCAAACGTTCATAAGCCCCACGTACCACTTGCCATTACCACTACATTCAACAGCACTATGTCGGTAGCATTACAGTTTCTATTAGTACGTATCGATAGCATTATAATTCTGAGCGCTACATGTTGAAAGAATTATCTACCGCCACATCTCCATAGCATTAGTTCTTTTTTTTTTTTATTTTGTTACTTGTCGATAACAGATCTTTTTTTCATCGTAATGTATCGATAGGATTACTGTTTTTATCGCAATGTGTCGATAGCGTTACTGTTTTTATCGCAATGTGTCGATAGCATTACTGTTTTTATCGCAATTTGCCGTTAACATTACTGTTTTTATCACTATATTTTATAGCATTACTGTTTTTATCACTATGTGTTAACAGCATTACTGTTTTCATCGCAACATGTCGATAGCAATTCGGTTATTAGTGGCCACGAGTCGATTGCAAATCTGATACAAGTCGATAAACTAGCGATTTTTATCCCTAATAGCGCTGGACGATTCATGACAACTCTTGTCAGTGTGTGCCTTTTTTATCCTTGTGTTAATACATCCTATTCTCATTATATTTCTGCCTTTGACAATACTGCCTTTTTTGTCGTCTATGTTTCTTTCTTCTCGTCAGCAGCAAGTTTAGAGTCAGCAGACCGCAACTTTTCGGCAACCGTTTTGTCAAAATACGTTTTCATCTTATTCAGTCTCTCTCTCTGTGTGTGTGTGGTGTCTCTCTCTCTCTCTCTCTCTCTCTCTCTCTCTCTCTCTCTCTCTCTCTCTCTCTCTCTCTCTCTCTCTCTCTCTCTCTCTCTCTCTCAGATTGTGATGATCACAAATGGCAGACTACAATTTTCGCTTCAAATTTCACTTTACTTATATATAGCACAGTTGTATCTGTTGAACTGGAGAATTCATATCTCGCTTCAGGTCCCTTCTGCTCCCCCCCCCCCAGCCTTCTCATTCTCTCCCATCCCCACTCATAACACTTTGATTATTTCATTCTATGAACGGGCAGACAGACTGTTGCCTAAAGCCCAGCCGACGGCATAGTGCCAAATCAGGGCTGTCATATCGTTGAAGTCAGCTAAAATTTTAAACATTACAACGTCTTGTACTTTTTTTTTTTTTTAAACAAAATATTGTATTACATATAGGTCTAGGTACGATTTTCTTTTGTTTTACACTTTCAAAATCTTGACATGCATTATTTATTGATCAAAAGTTCCCCAATATTTCCTTAATTCCTCCTCCAAATCTTAACACGCCTCTCTCTCTCTTTCTCGCCCCCCTCCCAACCAACCCCCCCCCCCCCCCCTCGCCCTCTCTGTCCTTATATCTTTCACTGTATTTGTTAATCATTTCTTTCCACCTTCCTTTGTTCAAAATCCGTCGTGCACCCGCGACAGTTCGTTAATACACTTTTCGCGGAATGTTACGAACTCCCTAAGTAGCGTGCATCTCCTGTTGACAAAATTTGAAGAGAGGACAAGCGAAAAGACAAAAAAACGAAAGTATTTTACATGAAAAGCAAATGTTAAAGCGAAAAAAGCGCAGCAATATCACGTTCACCCCAAACTTCAAATCTTCGTCATACACCCCGCTCCCTCCCTCCCCCGCTCTCTCCCGCCCCCGGGTTCCTCCAACCATCATTACTACCATCCTGGAACCCCTCTATGAGACATAAACAACAACAGAAAGGTCGAGAGAGAGAGAGAGAGAGGAGAGAGAGAGAGAGAGAGAGAGAGAGAGAGAGAGAGGGTGGGGGTTATTTTACTGAAGTAATTAACACATCAATTATCTATGTGTTAAAATTTTATACCTTTTGCGTATTAATGTGTTATTTTTTTTCTCTATTCTTCCTTTTCTGGTTCCTTTCTGTCTTCTTTTGCCCGGCTGTCGATGAAATTACCCAAACCTATGAGATATAACGAAAATTCATCATGCAAGCATTAAACTGAATCCGAAATGGCCGATATTACAAACGACTTCAGACTGAACAGTAATGGACGCACACCCTATGTGACAAAATACAAGACACGCTGGGCTGTGTGTGCCAACAGGAAGAATTACACGTAACACTACAGGTCTACAATGCCATTCCCTGCTAAACCCACTGCGCGGATAGAACGGCAGTGAAAAGCCTCCTCCTAGAAGTTTGGTGTAAAAAAACTGATACTTCTCCTGCTAACCTAAGACGGTGGCAATAAACGTCGGTGCGCAGTAAGCATTTTTGGATGGTTTCAGGATATCAGTAATAGTTTGCGACTGATCAATTAAAAAAACAAAAAAAAAAAATATCGGGGGGGAGATGAAAAGGCTGCAGGTTTGGTGCCCATGTTCCTTCAAGATCGGGATTCGGACCATACATGACCTGTTCACTATTCACCACTTCAACTTTCGACCACATCACCTTTCACACACCCGAGCCGCCCTGTTCGCCAACCGACCATCACCCTGTTCTACCCACTCCACAATTTTCACAAGAACCCGCACCGCAGGTCAACCCCTCGCACACAACTCAATCCTCCACCTTTTTCACCATTCACACACAGACCAGTCACCATTTTCACCCGCCCTAGTTCACTAAGAAAACCACCGCACATCAACCTGATTCAACAAAAAACCGCCATTCACCTGTTTCCTACCGCACTGCATCTTTGCTCCATCCTCCCTCTCCCCACAGCCCCCACCACTCCCCACACAAAACAACCACACACAAAACTGCATCTACACCCCCCCCCCCACCCCCCCCGCCCTCTTCCCTCTTCCATCCAGTCTCCCCCCCCCCCCCAACCCCCTCCTCCCACCCCACCCCCCCTCCCACTCCACCACCACCCCCCCCCCACTCCGCTCCCAAAACACACATACAAACAACGCACTGTCGAGGAGAATACAACAACGTTTTCGTGTAGACATAAACATGGCGGCTTCCAACCAACCACCCGCGCGGTTTTCCCACCTTTTCCGTGTCTTCCTTTGTTGTGTTGAAGATGTTTGCCCGCGTGAACTCAACTTCGCCGCAAACGAAAAAGATCAGACTAATCGTCTGCCGAAGTCAAGTTTCTGTTAGCCAATCGAAAACTCTTTTACCTGTATGGCAACATGATGACACAAAAATACATCAACGCCTCCTTGACGGAAACGCCATCGTTACCAACCCACCAAAACCGATCGACAGGATCCTAATCCCGCTTCACTTTCTTAAAAGCCGCAGATGTGAGTCCCATTTTTGCCACTTACTCTTCTAGACAATGACGGAATGTGTCCTGAAAAAGAGAGGAGAACTGGGTAACCCAGGAACGAAAAGCCACTGGAGTGGGGGGGACCGGTGTTTCGGTGACTCAGGGGACTGACATACTTTACTTGGGCCGAACAAGCCGTGGTGCAGTTCCACAGGCTTCGAAACATGGTTAAAAGAAAACGAATAACCTTCAAACATTTTGCTGTGAGCATTTTTTTGTACTGCAATAAAAAGACATGACACCTAGGTAGTGGACCCTGGCTTCCTTAACCGACCAATAGCTTGAAAGTTACAATATAACTCAGCTAACCACCACAAACACCATCTTTATTGTTGAATGCAATGATTTACAATGGAAACTTTGCACCACCATCTCCCCATACACGACCAAACACTATCTTAGATAGTGTATTAGCCCATAAGAGGCCACAATTAAATATTGCCGCCCCTTTTTTTTATTTTTTCCGCTGGAGGGGACTGGGACTGTAGTTCAGCCCAAACTCGCAAACTCGCATGCAGAAGAACTAAGAAAAAAGATACAAAATCTATAAACGTCTTCCCATTTTAACTATAACCCTGAATACACCTGAGATACATTCCCTAAAGATGAAAAACCGTCTGGGCTGGGTAACACTTTATTATATGGCTATTACTTAGTAAAAAATCGTCCATCGTCTGTCTGACAATATAATGAACATCCTAACAAATATTCAGAAAACGAGCTTTCGGCACGAACTTTCTGAGATTTTCCATCAAGAAGGAAAAAAACCATTATGGGCCGTTAGTAAAGGCTTCTATAACGGTAAACTTTAAAAAATCGGATCGCCATCCCGTGATCCATATTGAACATAACTACAAAATTTTCGAGAATATTCGGCCACGACAACAGCAACTTTCTGGATAGTCCATACAAGAGGGAAAAAAACTTACCATTACGAGCAGGTAGTAACGGCTTTATAACGCTAACCTACAAACACAGGGGCACCCATCCGGAACCATAGTGACACAACATACAACTTTTCAGAGAAAAGATCGGCCCACGTACTTTCTGAGACTCAACCATAAAGAAGAAAGGGCAGGAAAAACGTTGTGGAGCCCATATAGCAGTTAGTAAACGGATTATAAGGAGGGCGGTGGGGTGGGGGTAAAACTACACAATCGGGCATCATCCGGGACCCAAACCCATGAACATACCTGCTAATTTTCCCAAAGGATCGGCATTGCCTAGTACTTTCTGAGATATGTTCATAAAGAAGAACACCGTTAAAAACAAACAAGGCCGTTACAGCCGCGAGTAACGGATAAACGGTAAACCTAAACATCGACAGTTAAGTATTTATCGTGACCTAGTAAGAAACATACCCACAATTTTCAGAAAAATCGGCATGTAAGTACTTATTTGAAATAATTCTGTGTTAAACGAAGAAGAAAAACGTGTACAGGCTTGTTAAAGAAGCCGCTAGTAACGGCTAAACGGGGGTAAACTAAACACCTCGGGCATCAAGTCCGAGGGCCCAGTAATGAACATACTTCTCAATTTTTCCAAAGATCGTGGCCACGTACTTTTATGATATATTCTAACTATTCCTTAAAAAAGAAAAACCGTACAACGGACGTTACAAGCCGTTCGTAACGGCTTGTAACGGTAAACTAAAAACACGGGCATACATCCGTGACCCATAATGAACATACCTATCAAATTTTTCAGCACAAAAAGATCGGCCAAGTACCTTTTTGATATATTCTATAAAGAAGAAAAAAAAACCGTTACGGCGTTGTAGTTAACGGCTCATACCGGTAGTAACGCTAAAAACATCGGGGAAGACATCATAACCGATCCGTGACCCATAATGACCATAACCTATCAAATTTTCGAAAAGATCTGGACCCTGTAGGTTTGTCTGGAGTTCGGGGAACACATTTTGACCACGGACCGGACCCAGGAACACAGAAACAGAGAACCCAGCATTTCTATCCTTCTTCGCTCTATCCCATTCCTAAACCTAGAACTTCCCTGTTCTTTTAAGAACTGTGAGTACAATTAATGATGGCTCACTTGGTTGAACCAACCGTCTTGGCACACACTGCTGCAAACAAACCTTATTGGAGGTAAATTTCGTTTGCATGGCTTCTTTGTTTGACAAGGAGGAAATCTACTACGCTCATCAACCAATCATCCTCAGACCCCTCAGCTTTGTTGGCCCAAAGACAAAGTTAGATTGCACTATTTGTGCCACAGTCATTTGACGCTCTCCGGAGGCACAATGATAAGTTTCCCATTGAAATGATGACTTGAGTGACCACACACAAAAGCGGGGGACCACAAAATTGAACACGTACAAGAGACTCAAAGCTGTACCTGTTTTATGGCTCCTGCTCCCCGCCCCTGTCCCTAGCCCATGCCCACCCGGCCCCTCCACCTGCACCCCTCCCCCCACCCCCCACTACACCCCCCCCACCCACCCACTGCCCACGCCCACCCCCATCCCCCCCCCCCTGCACCCCCAAACCACCCCCCCCAATCCCCCCCCCCCCTCCCCACCGGCCAGCCACGCCCCCCACCACCCCCCACACCCCCACCCCACCACCACCCCCCCCCCAATCCCCCCCCCCCCCCCCCCGACGCGATCTATTTCTCTCTTGACGATCAATTCATTTGAACATTTTCAAACAAGCTTTAAAAAAAAAAAAAAAAAAACAAAAAAAACCAGCCAACGACCGTTGTGCCCTAGCTCCTTTATGTTCCGCCGCATAAATTCTGTATTTTAGTGTGGACTGTGGTATGCTCGGAGTGGAGAGGGAGTGTTTCCCCGTCATTTTGAACCACATTTGTCACAAGACTATTTCAAGAAGTCGCCTTAAAGAATAATCCAGTTTCCGTGTGGCGCGTTAAGGGCAGGATTCGAGTTGAACGTTTGTGGGTCTGTACGATATATCTATGTTATATAACACTGTAAAACAACAACCACACTACTCATGATTTTAGAAGCTGATGGATAACGAATTCTACACAATAAGATTGAAGAATGAAGAAGAGGGTCTCGTGGCTACGCCTCGGCAGATGTCTGACCTGCGCATTAGCACCAGTGCGCTGGGTCAGACCTTAAATAACGGGACAGTAAAACTGAATGATTTAGAAAGGTTTTCTTTCGTCGTCAATATCCTCACCACTGTACCTCACATCCAATATGTTACAAACATCAAGGTATTTATGGCTGTATTGGTTAAAAAAGTCCAGAAAAGGTGCAGTGTCGTTAGATTTCAGTCGGTCAAATACTCAATATTTCATTACAAAAATGAAAAAAAGGACTTCTTTCTTTCAGTTTGGTGAGACTTAAACAAAATACATCGAGTATCAGTGTCATTCTTTTAAGAAAAGACAAGAAAACCAAATTACACACTATTAGAAATACATCGTGACATCACAGGAGTATGCTTCACACACTGGGTAGGCAGATAAAGCTGTCCTTAGCAAACAACAACACACACCACACACACCACACACACACACCCACACACACACACACACACACACCCACACCCTATGACCACAACAATGAAACGGGCGACACAGACAGCATGCAATGTTACTGGGAAAAAAGTAAGTTTACAAAGCATGCTATTGACGAACAAATGAAAACGGAGACAGACTTGCATGCAATGTTACTGGAAAAAAGTAAGTTTTACAAGCAGGCACACAAAACAAGGGGTGCAAAAACAAGTGGCGTTGAATAATACACACAATACAAAACTGATTTTCGACAGTGTCTAATTCAGATTTTACAGACAGACAAAAATGCCAGCCCAAAGAACATTCCGCCGCTGATATCTGCTCTCTTTGTTGCCTTTGTCAGTTATTGCGACGTCAAAAAGAGACCTGTTTTGTGCAAATCCTTGTTTTCTAGGTATATGCGTTTTTGCTTTAAGACTTATTGATGGGGGGGTTCACCAACCCCACAGTTGTTCACTGTCGCTATCAATTGAAAACAAGTACTTGGTTACCCGTTTTAAGGGGTGGATCTCGACACGTATAGCTATTTTTGTGTGTTTGCAGTTAAACCAAAACCATGAAGCGCTACCCGTGTCTTCCTGGAGGGCTTTCCCTCACTGCCATCTGGCCGGCTTGGCCTCATGTGACTTGGTGTGAGGGTTCTGTCTGACGTGTGTTTCACCACTTTCCATGGGATTTCAACATGATTTTCTTATTAAGTATTTTACTATTAGTCTGTCCAGACGCGGGTGGTTCCCGCAAGATTCAACGCCAAAACCTTGTCGATGGAAATACTAACTTGGTTTTATAAGTTCGGACCAATCTGTAATCTTGTCCCTGTCCTCCTCCCCATCACCCCTCACCTCTCTTGTCCCTCTTTTTCTTTCTCAGACTCTCTCCTCTTGTCCTCCTTTAAAATAATTTTATTTTACATTCCTCGAATTATTTATCATTTGTGTTTTTATTTTATACGAAAATGATTTTTGATTGCTTTTTTTAGAAGTGACTGATCGACAACCGACCGACTAACCAACCAAACTAACAAATAAAACTAACCAGCCCATAACTACTACCATCCATACCCATAAAAGTCCTGAACAAGACCTCGTTATACCATACAGTTCCCCGACGCAACGTTACGGCATCCCACTGTCCTGTGCAAACCGATTACCCAAACTCCCCCCCCCTCCCCCCCAACCCCCCCCCTCCCCCCGAAGTGACATGTAATTCAATGAGAGTGAGCATACTGAATCCTCTCTGCGTCCCTCCCCCCCTCTACCCCACTCACTACCCTTTTACCTTTGGCATCAACCTGTATTGTTTCAACATATAATAATCGGTTTAAAAACGTAATGCTGACAAATATTATTCCCGATCTTTGATCGATACCTATCCTCCTATGCTTTGAGCGATTTACTCTATTTTGCACTTTGGGCACTGACAATCCTCCTTCCTGCTGTTTAGCTATCCGGAAACTACGCAGGTTTTATACTAAGGCCTTGCACGTTATTTCATGAAAAATACACATTGCATTTCACATTGTATTCCTTTGCAGCCCTTTGATTCTATTAATGTACCAATTTCCATTTCCACCCGTCGACATAGCTTCCCGCATTCCTGTGTGATTATTTCGCCTTCCCCGTTCCAAGATACCCGACTTTCCTCATTATCTTTCTTCCAACCCACACTTTTTAATCATTCCTTTTCCCCGGGGCCCCCCTGGGGGAATTTTTTATTTGTTCCCATTTGGGGCATTGGTCCACCCCCCCCGCCCCCCCCCCCCAACCCACCCCCTTCCACAACCCCACCCCCCCCCTCCACCCCCCCCCCACCAACCCCAACAGTCCCCATTTCCCCAACGGCCCCCCCCCCACCCCACGGGCATCGGTGAGCTGACCTGGATTCCACCCCATCCATATTTTCGAGCCCGCCGTGCCCAGTGGCTCCCGCCCAACTTCCACGCCAGCGGGGCCCTTTTTCAGGTTGTCCGCTATGTCCACGGGTAGCCGGGCCCCCCCCTCACGCCTATCCCCGAGCCCCCCCTCCCCGGCCGGGGCTGGGTGCTTCATCGGTCCTGTACATACGCCCACGGGCTCTCGAATTCGCCCTTCCACCAACTAGAAAGGGGACGGGAGGGGACTTTAAAGCCTTGAGCTCCGTTGTTTTCATAGTGTTCTATTCCCTCCCTTTCAGTTCTCCACTTCCTTTTAACTTGACATTCCCCCCAATCTTTTCCACGGAAAGTTTCCACTGAAAGTTTTTACTTTATAGGCCCCAATTTTCCGTTCCCTTCTCCTCCGCATCCGTCTACCCATGCCCCGATGGCCCCCCCCCTGCCCCCCCCCAAGGCCCCCCCCCCCCCCCCCCCCCCCCGCCCCTCAGCTCTTTACATGAACCGCCTCGCCACAAGTTCTTGTCATTCCCGAGTCCCTTTTCTGATCACAAAGCTGGTCTAACTTCTATCCCCCCTATCCACGATTTTTTTTCTTTTGCGTTTGTTGGTCCACTTGCATCTTTTCTGGTTTCCCCAGTCTCATCCACACATTCCAGACCTATTCATGCCCCTGCCTTTCTGTCCTACGTTTCCACGCCTTCCTGCTCCCCCATCACATTTCACTTTCAGAAACACTGTCAGATGGGATGTTGAACATGTCCGCATTTTTTGCTTGCAACCTGTACAGAGTGGTATTCATTACCAAACCTGTACAGATATATCCAAACTGGACATATCTCCGTCCCTTTGCATAAAATCCCCCCCCCCCCTCCACCTCGGTGCGATGCCTCCTAATCTTGATCTTATGGTTCAGAGAAACCTACTTCCACTCCTTGAATTTTTCCTCCCAGTCCCAGTTTTAAATTAAATACTGGTTCTCCAGCATGCCATGCTGCAGCAGCCTTCACACCGTTTTTCCTCTTTCCCCCACATCCTGAGATCCGTTTCCATTTTCCCCCGGCTCCACAGTCTGATCACTGCTCTTTACCACTTCTTGTCCACATTCCTTTACCTTTTCCTTCCTTCACATCTTTACCAGTCTGACCTTTACACATTAATGTACACACGGTTTAGGTTGCGTTGTTTCTTCTTTGATGATATCCCTCACTTTTAATTTCTAGCCCGTGTCCAACGTCGTCATACCGGTATCCATCCGTTTGCATTCTGCCAAGTTCGCCCCCTGCCATTTGATTTAGTTCCCATTTCCGTTATTTCCGAACACTGTCATTTATTTTTATCATATATACCCCTTTCCGATCTGAGTATTCCTTTCTTCATTCCCTTTGTCAAATTCTCTTCAATCAGATTTTCAAATTGAAAGTAAAGGCTTTTCAGTCAAGGTTTCATTTTTCCAACTTCATGCTGAAATTTTCTACCACATAGCAGTTGACTCATATCCAGCCATTATTTCCCATCCGATCTCTGCTCGATCGTACCCATTTCAAGCACCCTTTTCTCACAACCCATCTTCCTGCCTGTCTAGTTTCCATGATTACTCCTTATTCCAGTTTCTTCTCTTCTTCCTGTTCTCCCACTGCTTCCCTCCAGTTGATCTACTAGAAAGGGTAATGCACCCGACCTTTTGAGTTGACCCTTCCAGACTGTCTTCCGATCTCAATCCCTCTGTGCTACAAGTGCAATACTATGATTTCCCACTTCCAAGTTTCCCACATGTGTATACCGCAATCAGCATTTCCACTTAGCCATATTACTGAAATAAATTCCATCAGAACTTCCAGTCTTGCCGTTATTATCTTGCCCATTTAATCTCGTGTGCCTTATCCTCATCTCCCATCTCCAAATCATTCATATTTTTTGTGGTTACCCCCCCCCCCCCCCCCCCCACCCCCCCCCCCCCCCCCCTTTACCTGTTTTAAATCGCCTTCCACTCCAGTGCACTTTTTGTGCAAAATCCACCGAACATATAACCTTAACCAACTCCTATTCTCGCTTTGTTCGTTACATTTCCCTTTCCGTTCGGTTCTCCAACTCCTCAGCCTTCCACTCACAAAGTTCTCTTTTGTTTTCCGCTAGGTGGCGACGGTAAGGGAAATGCGCCCATTCCTTTCCAGACCCAGCTCTACTCACTGGCGTCGGGCTCTGATCGTGACGTCTGTTCACTAATCTTTCAGTTTCCACTCCTTTTCTAACACCAGCCTCCCATTTCTACCACTGCTTTCTCCGTTATTGGAGGGGCTATATATAAGACAGGGAATGCGCCTACCCTCTCTCATTCCCATCCCCCACAGAGCACTCCGTTTTCCTTTATAATTGCCTCGACGTTCCCAGCACTCCATGTTTAATACCAAACCGAACCCACCTGTCACAGTACCCTTGCCCAAATTCCCTCTCGCCTCTCCATTTAAAAAAAAAAAATTACGCAGTTTAATTACATGTGCATTTTTCTTTCCTCTCGCGCACGCACACTCGCTTTCCCTGTTCATGTAGTGAAATCTAATTGATCATTATTTCATTACTATCATTTTACCTTTCATGTTTTTCTGATGTTGACCATTCTCCTTCACATTGCTCTCCCACCCACCCACTGCCTTCCATTCCTTTCTATTCCCATTTACACCCACTTCCCAGCCATAGTTGGTGTGGTAATTGGAAGGGAATGCGCCTGCCCCGTCCTGTTTGTCTTCATTTAGTCGTATCTTACTCCAAGGTACCTTCCCCTTTCTCCCATTTCTTCTCTGCTTTATATTGCCGGTTCAACCTCCATCCTTCATGTTTAACTAATCATTTAATATCCCTTTCAACGCCTTTTCCTCAATCTCATTGCTAGCCATCCCTTCTCTGTCACGTTGCATAATTCCCTACCCTCCCATCTGTTCTCGGCACTAAATTTCATCCAGTCCCCATGCCATTCCCTATCATGTCATTCCCGAATACTTCGAATTCAACCTCGGCACCATGTCCCATTGTGCCAGTCTTTTCTTCCTTTTTCTTCTCCATCCAGTTTTTCAGTTTCTTCCTTTCTGGCCAGCCATTCTCTCCACCCCCCCCCCTGGCCACCCCCCCCCCCCCCCCCCCCCCCCCCCCCTCGATAATCCTTAACACTACTGACCCAAGATGACCCGCTTGCAAAACACAATCGTTTCTGCCCTCTCTACCAGGTTTTCCATTTGCAGAAGTGCCAGTGTCTTATGAGCACCTTTGCCAAGTCCCGCCACTCTGTTAACACAATGGGCGCGTTCTGTTTCCGTCGTTTGTGAAAATTCATCACGCGTTATTCCCCATGTCTGTCATTTCCATTTCAGTTTCAACCTTTCCTCTCAGTTGGGTGAAGACATTTCCTTTTTACTTGCCCACTTCTTCCGATTTCATGTCCTGTACTTTTCTCTTTCATTCGCTTGGTTGAATCTACCTTCATGCATTGGGCTTTCCGTTTTTTTTTTTCTCGCCCACTGTCACTCACTGCCCTTTCGTTTTTCGTTTCTCGTTCCGTCAAATTTTTGTCTGGCTTCGTATCGGGCCATCTGCTCCTGGCCAGTTTCCTGCGATTATCCGCATAAACGTGTTTCCGGTTTCCATCGACTTTCCCCCCATCCCTACCCCATCTCATTTCCAGCCCATTGGCATTACCACACTAAAATGTTTGTTTTCTTTCCATGCCCGTTCGACATCGGTCCTATTTTTCACTCATGTTAATTCCTCGTGTCCATACCATGGTACCCATATTGTTATCTGTCCATTTCTTTTTTTTTTTTCCTGTCATTTATACGGCCTCTCCGGGTCCATGTTACAGTTTACCGGGTTGTTTCATTTTTCTTCTAATGGCAGTTTCCTTCGATTTCGCCCCCCCCCCCCCCCCCCCCCCCCCCCCCCACCCCCCCCCCCCCCCCCCCCCCCCCCCCCCCCCCCCCCAACCCCCCCCAACCGAGACGTTTCATTCTCACTCCACAACTCCATTTACCCTCGTCTGTCTTATTTCCGCACACCCCGCCGCCATCCCATCCCTGTCTCGGCCTCTCCCGCCGTCTTGAACACCACGTCGTCTCTTTCGATCCGTCCTGTTCAACACTTCTTGTCCCCAGTCCTTCTCGTTTCTTTTTTTTGGAACTTTTAATCATTTGTGCATATTCTCGAAGTCGATGCTCTGTAACTTCGAGACCTGTTCCGAACATTCTCCTTTTTGTTTTAACCATGATCACTCTTTAAATTCTATCTTCACTACTAGTCTCGGGAAGCTCTTGGTGATGTCTCTACCGTGAGTCACGAGTCTTGTGTGAAGGTGGTCATAACACTTTGTGCTTGAGAACACTTTTGATGAAACTGTAGCGCGACTACGAAATGAAAGCTTACTGGTATGTCTACAGTCAGAATGTCCATACTACATAGGTCTTCAGAAACCTGTGAAAAGGTTTCTGAGGCATTTTTGCCCAGCTGCTCATCTGGATAACCTTCTTGGACAATGATAAGGTAGCAGCTAACCTAATCTCGTTAATTCCTCAAGTCCTAAAACCACGATTTAAGTCTATATTCTAACACCCACCACCTCATTTATTGGAGATGGAAAAAAACACTCCTTAAAACATCAAACCTTGCAATCGGTTTTCAAAGGCAAAAGAATGAAACGAAGACTGAAACAAACTGCACGGTTACTGAAAACAAACTAAATATAAATCACGCACACGAAGCATCGTAACGCTTATCAGATATACAGTACAGGATGGACAAAAGTGAATATTATGTGAAAGTCTTCAGAAATTACCAAGAACTGGCGTCAGCAGGAACAAAACAAAAATGCACGAGCCAAATTCCCAAGACGTTAGTCGGCATCACAACCTTAAGTTTACTCTCCCCAAAGTAATAAAACGATTTATTGCTTGGTATGTTAGCAACACTCCTAACACTTTTTTTTCTTTTTTTTTTAGAATTAATTATCTGTCCATTTTCCTGTTGTGATCTGGTGTTCTGCGCGTAACGAAAAGAACACTGTCCAGAGTGGAGGCCAGCTGTCCACTCAGTATCTGTTCGCCCCGTATGGCCTTTTCATGTTGTCTTTGTGGTACGCTTTTCTTTCTGGTTACTCTAATTCAAACGGAATTGAATTAATCAGCATGAAGCAGAGTGGCCTTTGCCCCCGCCTTAGTTTTGCCTGCTTTAAAAGATGTGAAATTTCAGCTGTATATGTAATGGAGTGTTACAGAAGATAACGTATAATTTTTGGTTTTGCGCGTGCTTTTTCATACATGGACTTTATCAATAGCACCCAATCTGTGACTATGTTCAAGTCATGACTCTATACTCTTTAAGATCCTGTTGCCTGTGTCTGTACAGGATGAAGGCCCAGACACGGCACCACAGCAGACGGAAACCTTTCAGCAAAATCCAAGACCTTAGGAAATTCACCAACTGACTCACAAACCACAAGGGCACCTGCAACAGCGGCCTGTTGCGCTTGAGATGACATCGATGTCGCTGACCCTGCTTGGCAGATGAGAGATGGTAAACCACAGTTCAAACGTCCACTTGACTGCCAAGGCTGCACAAGTTTTCATGAAACTTAGGTGACCGGCTCAAATTTCCCCTCTCGCTGGATCTGACCTTTCTCACTGCCGCCAACCCTGTCCAACTATACCATGTTCCGCCTTTCTCCTTATCGCATGTGTTTTTTATGTTTGAAAGAATCTGGTTATTTGTCTTTTTTTTTTGTACAAAACGGGTATGGAACCGAAGCTGAAGTTCTCATATGGCCCCCTGCGGTCATCTGGGCTATAAATTATGAACTGAATTGACTTATATCGCTCTTGGGGTATAAATTGCACGCCTCGCCGACTGGGCTGGGCTACTAAAATCCCTCTTTCTTTGTCTGCCATCTTAAACCGACATATTTTCACTGACTGTGTCTACACTGGTGGTCCTACAAAATCACTTGCCCTGCCTTTCTTCCGCTTTAAAGCCAATAGTGCCAGCTTTTACGTCATAGGCGACTAGGTGTTACGTTTGTCCACGCTGCGTACAGTACACGCAATCTATTCTGCAATGTCAGGTTGCATCATCTGTATAACGTGGCAATAATTTGTGTAAATAAATCTTGCTTGGAAACATTAAGGTGATAAAACAGAACGAGTGGATTGCTCGATATGGCTTAATCTGAAGGATGCTGGTAGTTCAGATATTATGTGACATAGTATACACCCCCGTATCTGGCAACGCAGTCCCGGAGGACAGTGCTTGATGCGCCAAGTGAGGTTTCTCCTAGGGTTGTGAACAGCGCCTGGTGTGGCTGTGCAACCAAATTCTGGAGTGACAGTCACTGCTGCAGTTGGTGCAGACGAAGCAGGACGACTGGGAAGAAGCAGAGGCTGCTCGCTGTTTGCGGCGTGCTCGTTTCTCTGGTGCCTGCTGGGTTCTCTCCTCCACCTGTCTGATTCCTCTCTGCACCATTTGACGCTAGCAGTCACGGTCGTCGGCAGCTGTTTCCCAGGCATCAGGGTCAATGTCGCACACTTTCATGTCACGTTTGCACACATCCTTGAACCTGAGAGTGGGGCGTCCTGTGCGTCTGGTACCAGTGGCAAGTTGGCCGCAGAGTAGGTCCTTGGGAATACACCCATCTTCCATGTGCCCTGCGTGCCCAAGCCAGCGTAGACGTCTCTGGCTCAGCATGGCGAACATGCTTGGGATCCCAGCCCTGGCCAGGATGTAGCTGTGCGGTACTCGGTCCTGCCAGGTGATGTCCAGAATGCGTTTGAGGCAGCGCATGTGGAAGGTGTTCAGACGGCGTTTCCTGCCTCGCGTAGGTGGTCCATGTCTTGCTGCCATATAGGAGAGTGCTGAGGACGCAGGCCTGATAGACACGCATCTTGGTATTCTCTGTGAACGTCTTGTTGTCCCACACCCTTTTGGATAGCTTGGCCAAGGTTGCTGCGGTTTTTTCCTATCCGCCGGTTGATCTCTATGTCAAGTGGCAGGCTGGTAGTGATGGTCGACCCAAGGTAGTGAAGTCCTCAGTCACTTCATGGGTGTAGTCGTTAATGCTGATAGAGGGCGCGTGGCTTGCATCCTGTGCGCTGACGTTGGTCTTCTTCAAACTGATCGTGAGTCCAAATTCTTTACATGCATCAGCAAACCTGTCCATGAGTCTCTGCAGGACCTCTTCATTGTATGAGTCTCGTGACGTAGTATGTACTTTGTTCATGTTTTTCAAAACATAAAACTTAGCAGTTACTTACTGGTCAACAATTGCTTATGAATTTTCGAACATCTTCCTCCAACAGCTCCGTCTACACTGGTGAACTAACAACCCTCTTTGCATTTCTTATTCTTTCTGACACCCTCCCCACCCTCCCCCTAATGCTTGGAGGCTAGGCCACAACCTCAACAATTTTGAACTGTTTGAAGCTTTACACCTGTCTGACATCACATTATTCTTTCCTTTAACATTCTGATTTCAAGAGCAAACTCAAGAGTATATGATCATGCCATCTGTTGGATAATATTGGTCAAGAGTAAAAACTCTAGTTCTCTATAGCTGTAGGTCTTCTAGCTGCAAGTCTTGGGTGAAATGATTAACAATTTCCGGAATGTAGCATGCATTTACACTCACTATCCCTGGGAACATTTTGTTGAAGTATTCATTTTGGTAGAATAAAAATATATGCACGTTGGATAAAGTGGGAGAGAGTGAACAAAACTAATCTTTTTTTTTTTTTTTTGTTGCTGTCCCAACCTCTGCGCCACCTCAGAGAGGCAGTGCACCCTCGCCGCTCATTCCGACACCCTGTCCACAGCCATGGCTCGGTCGGCCCCGCCGCAGCCCCGGCACCGGCAATCCACAGGCATCAGTCAATGTCAAGTCGTCAAGAGGCAACCCACCGGAGGAGACACTGCACTGCTGCCGAGTCACTTCAGTGGTGTTCAGTGGCGCCTGTTCTGATCTAACATACGCAGGACACCACCTACTAAGCCCCCTACTGACCACAATAATTGCTTAGTCGCGGAGCCAGCGTGAGTGAGCTCCCCCTCCGGAGGGCGCCGCCACGTCCGTCCAACGACAGTCCCCATGGACTCGCCGATACCGGTGACCCCGACGGAACCAAAACCAAGGCCACAGACGTGAAGAGGACATCGAAACTGAGGTCACCATGAGAGCAGGGCATGAAGGGCCACAGAATTTGAGACTTTTTTTTATGCTGATCGATGAGAATGAGGATGATTATGATGATGCTATGGATTTCCATTTCGGTCTGAGACTACATGAGAGGGCTGTACTCTACGCTTCCTTTCATAATATATCCCGGCGTCAACCAGGCCCGAGAGATACAGACACCTGCAGTGTTGGTCAGGAAATTTGAGCAACACTCTCAGAAGCGCATCCATTAAGTGGATGAAACTCGACTGTGTGTGGTCCCAATCTTCCCAAATGAGTCCGCAGCAAACTCAACTCTGGGTAGGACCTCCCAGCCGGGAGTCCGCGACGCTAACCACTTCGCCACGGCGGCTGGTCAACAAAACTAATCTTGTTAGACTGGTAATTAACATTACCCACACACAACAAATTAAGGACGCTGAACAATTAAGTCATGGAAGCTGTGAGGGAGACAGCTACGCAATACCCAAAGCCAACAGGCACTTTAGATCGTGTGCAGTTAGTTGTACATAAAGGGCCATTTCCACACTGCAAGAATTAGTATTCTGAGATTGTTACTACCATGGATTTGAGCACAGGTGGTAAAGCATCAAGTTTTTAACATTTTGCACCGGCAAAAATAATCATTTCACATGTCCGTAACGAAAAGTTTAGAATTAACATTTGTGACTTTTCAAAACTTATGTCGGTTTACCAGTAAACTGACTGGTGCATGATTGCCGTTTTACTTTCATTAACTTGCACATTTATCTGATCATCTCCTTCGGTGAAAGAAATGGACCGCCAGAACGTCAACTAACATTGCAGACAGTGCAATAACTACTCTCCCGTCCCCTCTACAATGTTTACAATAACACCACCTGTGTTACATGAAAACAGCCATCTTTCCTAAAGCATCTATTTCATTGAAACCCTGACCTCCATCGTTTGCGTCAATCCTTTTGTTTTTTTCAGAAAATAAAAACTCAAAATGATGCGAAAAGTATGCACATTTACTGGGCAAATTGACGTAATACACTGACTTAACACGTGCAGGGAAAACAGAAATGTGACTAAATCAGTTACAAGGCCCAGATGAAGTGATATAAACTTTCAGCAGCATCTTTATCACTCCTAAACAAAGCATCCGGTGTCCGAGGAACCCGGGTGAGATGTGAGTTGTGTTGCACCGTGGAGGATAATGTCGGCGAAAAGGACAGGCACATCACTTCATTTCGGCCCCACTACTACTTCTTTCACACTCTCATTTCATGCCCGTCCCTTCCACCTTCATTTTGTTCCGTTCCATTTCGCTTCCACTTTTCCTCGTAATCGCCTCTCCCCATTCTCTCCCCTTTTCCTTTGCGACTGTATTTCCAGCTGTTCTTCACTGACGTTTTCCCGTCCCTTTTTCAGTTCCGCATGTTAGGGATGGGCAAAGAAATGACTTCACCTCTTCGAGTGCACGTCTGTATCCGTTTTCATCAACGTCACACTTTTTCTTATTTCATTCTGCTTTTTTTTCACTTAAGAGACAGTGTTCTTACTTCAGATATATTCTTCCACCCCCCCCCCCCCCCCCCCCCCCGCCCATTCTTCTCTCTCCCTCATTTTTTTAAACTTTCCAACCATTCAACAGTTTCAGTTTTTAACTATGCCCGTCCCATACTGTTCTATTTAGAGTTTCTGTCAACTTCCTATTTCAGTTTCAACCTTACTGTATCCGTTTCATACCGTTCTGTTTCGAGTTTTTGTCAAGTTCCTATTTTCCACTGCCCAGCATCTTCCCTGTCTTATGTTTTTGTTTCCCACAATTCCCGTTTGCCTTCATGGAATCGTACATGTTCCCACCGTTCTCTTTCCAATAGCTGCCCAACCCGTCGTTTCTGGTCAAAAACTCATTCCAGTTTCATTTGCTCAAACCAATTCTCCCCCCATGCTTTTCTTTGTCTTGTCTTATATATATATATATATATATATATATATATATGTGTGTGTGTGTGTGTGTGTGTGTGTGTGTGTGAACTTACAATTTTTTTTTCCATTTTTTTCCCTTAAGAAGTGTGTCCTCCCCCCCCCCCCCCCCCCCCCCCCTCTATTTTTTTTCCGATTTTGTCACTGTACTTCTTTCCTCCAAACTCACATACCACGTACAATCTGTGTGTTATTTACCAACGGACGTTCTCTTGCTGATCTCAGTGGTTTTGCATTTAATACATACGCGTTTAGATTTGTTAGTGCTCTAATGCTTGGTGTGCTGACGCTTTCATTCTGTTGCATTTAAGTCCATGCCCAAAGGAAACAACAAAGCAAAAGAATGAAGACCCCTGTGTGTGTATGTGTGCTAGTGTAAGCATGCACGGATTATGAGTGTGTTTGTGTGCAGAGAGAGAGAGAGAGGGGGGGGGGGGGGGGGGGGGAGAGGGGGGGGGGGGAGAGAGAGAGGGAGAGGAAAGACCGACAGACAGGGATCGACAGAAAGACAGAGAAAAGGACCGGCCGACCGACTAACAAAGAAAGAGAGAGAGAGGCATACTCTAACTTTTGGGGGATTTCATTCCTCAGAATCAAACAGGACATGTAGAGTACTAACTTCATTTTACTGATTTCTATTTTCAGTCCAACCTATATAGCTAGGTGATTCCAACACTGATTTACTTAAACTGAAGTTGAATACGTTCTTGTGAATCATTAAAACCTGCTCAGTGAGTTGATCTATCTACAGTCGCATCTGTTTCAGGAGAACACAAAATTTCGCCGGTTCTTCCTGAACGTTAGAACTTCACTATTTTTTTCACTAACTGTAATTAATTTCCTGGCGATTGTTAGTAACAGCCGTTGGAATGAATTCAACAAAAAAATCACACCTCCTGACTTGTGCAACCTTCACTGTCTGTTAGTGAAAGTACACAGTCCTAAAAATCATTTGATTCATTTCTGAAACTCCTTTCCCATCAACAAAATGAAAACCAAGTTAAAAAAAAATCACATATCGATTAATGAGGTGACCAAGATAATGTTTTAAATTACAGATCAACCTCTATTATGTCTACTCTGCCATGCATCCTAAGACATCTCAAGAAACCTACCTTGTTACACCCAACTCAGACTGGGTTTAGGAAACGACATTCTTGCTACCCAGCGTTGAGTAACCTAACAAGTAAATGGCTCTCATGTGGATGACAACAAGATACCAACGTTCTGTTTACAGACTCTGTCAAGGCTTGAGTTGACACTGACCATGGTTAAAGGTTAAAGTACCACAGCGTAATGGCCGTTGGGACTGAACTGTTTAAGGTACACTGAGTCTGGTGCACGATATCGTGGAAGGTGGGGATGGACTTTTTCAAGAAAAAGAAACCGTCATATACATCATTACAATTCTTGTTCTGATCAGTTTTGTATACTGTTGAATCATAAAATGTATTATGTAATAGTATTAGTGTAATTGTTTCCCTTGTCCCCGAGGGAAGAAGGGACAAGGAAAGAAAGGCGTCTTCTTTTAACTTTCACCCTTGGGAATAAAGACTGCCCCTCTCTTTCTTCCACCCCAACCACCCCTCCCCCCTCTCACCCTCTCTCTCTAATTGTCTGTCTGTCCCCCCCCCCCCCCCCTCTCTCTCTGTGTCTGTCTCTCCCCCCCCCCCGTCACGTCACCTTCCACCTTCCATCTCTCCCTCCTCCTGTCTGTCTGAGAGAGAGAGAGAGAGAGAGAGAGAGAGAGAGAGAGAGAGAGAGAGAGAGAGTGTGTGTGTGTGTGTGTGTGATGAACATACTGACCTTTTCCTCATCTTGCTGGTCCCTATCTGAAATTTGCTTTATGTGCATAACTGTTTCCTGGAGTTGATGAGTTTCTTTATTTTGAAATATGTGTGCCCACGTAACAACAGAATCATTGTGTTTTTGTAATTTATTGATATTTCTTTTTACTGACAGCTAGATGCAAAAAACCCCACCTGGTGTTTATTCCGTTTTTTTAAATCTCATGTAATAAAAAAAAACGTGTGTGTGTGTGTGTGTGCGCGCACGCGCGGGCGCGTGAGTGTTTGTGTGCGCGCGCACTTCTGTATAAGTAAGTGATCACGTGTGTGGGTTGTATGCATATATAGTCAAAATTTATTTAATTGGTGTTTTCCCTCTCTTGAAATGAAATTTTAGAAGAAGGAAGGAAAGGGATCGCACTCTTGATTCCATCAACCTGGTCTCCAATGGGCCAAATCCCCAACGAGGAGGTTGGAATCTGTTGCTGTTTGTCTTTTTTCTTTCTCTCTGCCTCCTCCACTCCCCCTTCCGTCCTGCCTTCAGTTGGAGACGAATTAGCATAGTGATGCGATGTCTGCGACATGGTTCAGCGATTTTTGTCTGCATGGAATGTCAGACTATCGATCTGGTCGGAAGATGCCTTGCTCTCTAAACAGGAGATACCAAACGGTTTATTTTGTATTAAAATTGGTGGGTTATGTGGATCTATTATTTTCGTGTCGTAGTAAGAGTAATAGCAGCAGCAAAAGTAACAATATTCTATTTGTGTGTGTGTGTGTGTGTGTGTGTGTGTGTGTGTGTGTGTGTGTGTGTTCTTGTTGCTGTCAGATAAACTTGGACTTTTGAAGGTTTTCTAGTCATGATCCCATTTCTTCTCTCTCTCTCCCACCATATCCAGTGAATATATTGGTATTGGCTTTACTTTTGCATTTAAATTTGGAAAGACAAACAAAAAGACAAAATAAAACAAACAAAAAAAAAAGCCCCCAGAGAACATACTTTCACAGTTCTTAACCCTTCAGCACCGCCTGTTTCCAGTATCAACAATTTTCACAGTCTCTGAACACGCTTGGAGCGCTCAAATTTCTCTTCTTTCTTTGTACATTGTAAGAAAACAAGTGTTTTTAACAGCTGTAACCGGTGTAACAGCCCGTTCTTACCCCCTCTGGAACTTACCCCGGGTAAGTCTGGGCTAGCCTGCTTTTACCCCGGGGGTCGTTCTAGGACTACCTAGAACTTACCCCCCCCCCCCCCCCCCCCCCCCCCAGTGGAACTTATCCCGCCGGGGGTAAATTTGGGCTAGCCTGGATTTACCCCCCACCCCCCCCCCCAAGGGTCAATCTACGACTATTTGGAATCTTCCTCCACCCCACCCCCACCCTTCAAAGAGAGAGAGCGTTCTTCAGGAAAAAAAAAAAAGTGTTAGCCTGCATCTTTACACCCCCTCTCCATTTTCTATATACAGTCAGTTGGGTTTAGACATTCTCCCATTTTCTATATACAGCCAGTTGGGTTTAGACATTCTCCCATTTTCTATATACAGCCAGTTGGGTTTAGACATTCTCCCAATATGCCAGTTGGGTTTAGACAAAGTGTAGTTCTAGACTCTTCTCAATAGATGGACCTCCTACTTCCTTCCTCCCCCCCCCCCCCCCCCCCCCCCACACACACACACACACTGGTTCACTAACAGATACGTATTAATATTTCTCGCGCTAGCTTACACGCGTGGGTCAGTATTCGGGTGTGTGAGTACGCCCGTGCATGCGTGGGAAAGAAAGACGACTACATGCCAATGTGACCAAGTGCCAATGTGACCTAGCGTAATTGCGACGAAATGTCGTTGTGACCACGTGTCGTTGTGACCAAGTACCGTTGTTGCTTCATCCCGGTTTGCCTCTTTTAACTATTTTACAGATATTTAGAGTCTCTTGAGTACCTGTGTACCTTAGCTTGTACAATGCAGATGACTAGTGGTCAGTGCCACTGACCACTGGTCATTAGGACGTAAATCGGGAGATTTTTTTAAACAATTCAACAGCTAATTAGTGTTTCCAGAGTGCTTGTGTACCTTGTACAGTGTAAATTACTTGTGGCCAGTGCCACTGACTACTGGTCATTGTGACGTAAATCGGAGGTTTTAAACTATTTCACAGCTAATTATAGTCTCCCGTGTACATGTGTACCTTGTACAACGCAGACGACTGGTCAGTGCCACTGACCACTGGTCACTATGACGACTAAATCAGATATTTCGATTATTTTACAGTTAATCAGTGTCTCATGAGTGTTCGTATACCTAGTGCAATGCAGACAACCAGTGGTCAGTGTCACTGACCATTGGTCACTTTAATGTATATCAGAGATTTCAACTATTTTTACAGCTAATTAGTGTCTCCTGCGTGCCTGTGTACCTTGTAGAATATAGATGACTGGGGGGGGGTGGGGGGGGGGGGGGGGGGGGGGGGTAACCTGCTAGTCCTGGAATGACCCCGGGGGTAAAAGCAGGCTAGTCCAGATTTACCCCGGGGTAAGTTCCAGGGGGGGGGGGGGGGGGGGGGGGGGGGGTAAGAATGGGCTGTTACAGCGGGCTTCTGTTCTTGCATTCTGCGTTGCAAAACCGTGGCCCTGGAGCTTAGATCTCATGGTAGTTGCGTTGCAAAACTGGCACTGAAGACTTGAAAGTCATGTTTAAGCGCTGATTTTTTTTTTTTTTTTTTTTTTTTTATACCCAGTGATGAAATCTCAAAATAAAACTAGAGCCAAAATAATAATCGTTGGTCCACTCTCAGAAAACTCCAACTTTTGTATTATTTCAGCTATTATCTTTGGGGCACGCGGGGAGGGGAGGGTTAAATTGAGTTTGACAGAACACAGAGTTGGAAAAGAGGGTGGTTGATGGAAGAGAAGTGGGGCTGTGGGGACGTGAGTTAACGACCTGGGAAGAGAAGAGAGGGAAGGATCACAGGAGGAGAAAAGCATGACAGGTAATATCGAGCTCTAGGAGAGAAAAGCACGACAGGTAATAACGAGCTCTAGAAGAGAAAAGCACGACAGGTAATATCGAGCTCCAGGAGAGAGAAAAGCACGACAGGTAATAACGAGCTCTAGGAGAGAAAAGCACGACAGGTAATAACGAGCTCTAAGAGAGAAAAGCACGACAGGTAATAACGAGCTCTAAGAGAGAAAAGCACGACAGGTAATAACGAGCTCCAGGAGAGAAAAGCACGACAGGTAATAACGAGCTCTAGGAGAGAAAAGCACGACAGGTAATAACGAGCTCTTGGAGAGAAAAGCACGACAGGTAATATCGAGCTCTAGGAGAGAAAAGCACGACAGGTAATAAGCTCCAGGAGAGAAAAGCACGACAGGTAATAACGAGCTCCAGGAGAGAAAAGCACGACAGGTAATAACGAGCTCCAGGAGAGAAAAAGCACGACAGGTAATAACGAGCTCCAGGAGAGAAAAGCACGACAGGTAATATCGAGCTCCAGGAGAGAAAAGCACGACAGGTGATAACGAGCTCTTGGAGAGAAAACGCACGACAGGTAATATCGGGGGCTCCAGGAGAGAAAAGCACGACAGGTGATAACGAGCTCTTGGAGAGAGAAAAGCACGACAGGTAATATCGAGCTCCTGGAGAGAAAAGCACGACAGGTAATATCGGGCTCTAGGAGAGAAAAGCACGACAGGTAATAACGAGCTCCTGGAGAGAAAAGCACGACAGGTAATAACGAGCTCTAGGAGAGAAAAGCACGACAGGTGATAACGAGCTCTTGGAGAGAAAAGCACGACAGGTAATATCGAGCTCCTGGAGAGAAAAGCACGACAGGTAATAACGAGCTCTAGGAGAGAAAAGCACGACAGGTGATAACGAGCTCTAGGAGAGAAAAGCACGACAGGTGATAACGAGCTCTTGGAGAGAAAAGCACGACAGGTAATAACGAGCTCCAGGAGAGAAAAGCACGACAGGTAATAACGAGCTCCAGGAGAGAAAAGCACGACAGATAATAATAAGCTTTAGGAGAGAAAAGCACGACAGGTGATAACGAGCTCTTGGAGAGAAAAGCACGACAGATAATAACGAGCTCTAGGACAGAAAAGCACGACAGGTAATATCGGGCTTTAGGAGAATGAAGGGATGATCCAGGAAGAAGACGGAAGCGAAGAGGAAAGAACAGCAAGGATAGTGAAAGCGGAGATGGTGGGAGAGGTCATAAAAGAAAAAAAAGAAAGGGGGGAGGGGGGGGGGGAGATTTTCAAATAAAAAGAGGGTAAGGGTGGGGAAGGGAGAGGACGAGGAAGAGAGCGGACGGGAAAAGGGAATAAGCAGGTAACGAAATTTATGTTACGGCAGCAAGGTTTTCCAACAAAGCTGAAAATGTAACTGACAAAAAACGACATTGTAAACAAAACAATTTCATGGGAAGGATCGGGGTTTGGATTCGACGTCTCCCTTCTCTTGATACATGATACACACACACACACACACACACACACACACACACACACACACACACACACACACAAAGGACACTCAGGAAGATACAGATCTCCACCAAGGTTGAACGGATCCTCAATCCGTTGTTTGATCAAGATCCGCATCACGGATCGAAACAAAAATACGCATTCAGTCCTTCGGCCACATTCTATACTTCCGCCAAGTTTTTGAATTCGCATGGGAACTTTTGCGTCATCTTGCTGTAAAGCAGACAAAGACACACACAAAGGCGAAAATTAAACCATCTTAGCTAAGGAATAACCGGAAGAGACACGATTAGAGAAAAGGGAGGCGACTACTGGTTCAAATCGCAGATGAATTTTTACAGTCGGGGCTGAAGAGTGTGGAGCATGGAATAGCAAATATCAACACACAAAGCAACCTCAATAGAGACGAGAGGTACGCAGGCGTTTTTGGATTCATAGATGCATTCAGCAGATAATTCTGCCGGTCACCAGCAAATCAACAATACTGCTGTTTGTTTTAAAGAACCAGACCGCCAAGAATACTTTCTTAGCTTAGTAAGATATGGAAACTTCCTGATGAATAAGGCATTCTGCCAGAAAGAGTCAACTCTTCTTACTATTTGAGCTGCTTTCAAGCAATAAAAGATTTGATTAGAAAGCGTAACCAATGATAGTCTGCCGGATGTGAAGGCAATGCAAATAAAATGAAGTATCGTACGATTATCAAGACTAATGCATTACTTGTAGACAAAAGAAATAGCCGATTAAAACCATTCTTGAATGATAAAGTAAACAAATCTCGTAATTTTTCAAAACTGTTTAATGATTAATTCGTAAAATAAAAGCAATATCAGTAAACTGGTTACGGGTTGTGATATATTACACAATTTTACGTATTAAAGGTTAGGGACATGGCAGTGTGAGCTATAAAGGCATTTTTGTAACGATGAAAAAAATCAATTTACACTTGGAAGCGGAACTTTACACACATCTCTTGGATGTAATTAAGGTGTATATAAAAAAAGGCATGGTTGTGAACGATTAGGCCTACCTATTTGACCCCCCCCCTTCCCCTCCCCTCGCCTTGAATTACCCATGCCCGGAAGTAATGAACACTAAATACGTAAATAAATAAAATTCTCTCCACCACGCAATTTAATGGGCTACCTTTTTTCTTATCAAGTGTAAAATCAGTTAAAGTAATTTTTTTCAAAGAAAAGTTGTTGGTTCAGCAAGACCATTAGGACAAACAAATTTCAGGACAAAAGATACAGTTTTTTGTTCTGCAGTCTATTTGTGCGGATTGTCAAGTTGAACCAGTGACGTTTCTAATCAAAATGTGCTTCAGTTTCCCGCATTCAATCACCTAGCTTTGAAACTAACACTGAAAGTAAGCATACTTCATAAACTTTCTCTAAAAATAAAATTTTAATACGGTATAGACAAAAATGTAGACATAGTTTGAAGAGGCACTTTTCTGATTTATAAATAAAATGTTTATCATACCTAGGATTAATACATAGATCTGGTATTCGTTTTATACAAGTAACTAACAACATTTGTTGGAATGATTTACCACGTTGTCACTTGAGCATCAGCTACACAGACAAACAAAATGTAAGCCAGAAAATATGGCAGATATTCTGCTACATGTGAAAAACATCCCTGTGTACAACTCGGCTCTTCCTACCTTACTTAACAAACATTCTCATGCACATAATCGTGTATAATAGGTACGTGCCAAGCAGGAAAGTATGTCTGGCAGCTGTATAGCTGATGAGAGGGTGTCGGGGATATACATGAACAGGAAGGGGGAGATGTTGGGAAAAAGGGGGAGAGGGATTGATACGTGTTGGGGGGAGGGGAGGGGTGGGATAAGGTTACGGTGAAGTGAGGAAAGAGCAATGGATAGGGAAATGCCCAAAACTAAGAGTGGAAGAGGGTCGGAAGGAGTGAAGAGAGTGAAAGAGGCATTGCGAAGTATGTGAGGGAAAGAATGTCTTCGTATGTATACAGTTCAAAATACCATGTCTGATTTCCTTTTCCCCCCTTCTATTTTGAGTTTAAATTGTTGAGTATGTTTAAACTGCAAGTACATTTCCACCTAGATCCGCCATGTATTTTTCGTATTTACTTTTTTTTTTTTTTAATATTTTTTTTATGTGACTTGAAGTAAGTGCATCGTGTGTTGTGCACTGTTGGAACGTAAAGAATTTTCTTTGGGAAAGGGAAGAAGAAGAAGAGAGAAGAGGATAGACAGACAGGAAGAGAGAGAGAGAGAGAGAGAGAAGAGAGAGAGAGAAGGAGAAAGATTAACTGACTGACCTCTAATACTCGCGGAGAAAGATTTTAAGCCCAGGATTAGTGTTACAATCTGTTCTTGTTATGCACACATCATTTCAATACATGTCATTCATATTGACAAATGAGCATAATAACACAGTAATTTAACACCGACAGGTATTCATTATATAACAATGAAGTGTTGAGAGAGAGAGAGAGAGAGGAGAGAGAGAGAGAGAGAGAGAGAGAGAGAGAGAGAGAGAGAGAGAGAGAGAGAGAGAGACAGACAGACAGACAGACAGACAGACAGAAGACAAAGAGATGCGGAGAATGCTTGGCTTTCGCTTCGGATCTGCGGGAACAACGTTTTCTCCCACAAATGTTTGTCAAGCTAAGTCTGTATCATTGCTGTTCTTCCTATGGTAATGATAATGATTGCCTCCATTGTTCCTGCTGCTACAACACTATTCGTTGCTAAGCAGAATATGCGAGGCGTTTCCAGTCAATAGACTAAGTGTCTAGTCTCTTCAGTGACCGACTAAGTGAACGAACAATTGATCCAGCAAGTGACAGAGAAAATGACCAAGAACGTGACCAGGCAAATGACCAACAAAACGACCAGTGAGCCAGAAAAAAGATCAACCAACTGACTTAGCAAGTCACAAAGCAAGTGATTAAGCCAAAGACCAAACAAGTGCCCAAGCAAATCACCAAGCAATTATGATCAAAGTAATGACCACACAAATGAACAAAGGAGTGACCTAGCAAGAGACCAAGCCAGTAACCAAGGAAGTGACAAACAAATGAATAAAGAAATAACCAAGCGAATGCCCTACAGACTGACCCAGCGAGTGATCAAGAAGCGACCAAACAAGTGACCAGGCAGATGGCCAAGCGATTGACCGACCAAGAAAGTAGCCAAGCGAATGAGCAAGCTAGTGACCTAGTCAGCGATAAAGCAAGCGACCGAAAACATATCATCAGACCGGCTGACAATCAGCTGGCTAAACGATTACAAATGAAACATAAAAAGAAAAGGAGGAAAGAAATGCGCCGCCAACTCAGGAACCTAAACTTAAATAGACGGAAATAGCTAGCTAGCTAGATAGACAGGCGAACACACACACACACACACACACACACACACACACACACACACACACACACACACACACACATGCGCGCGCGCGCGCGCACGCGCACACACACACACACACACACACACACACACATAGATTCTCACTCAACACACACACACACACACACATTCACACGCGCGCACGCGCACACGCGCACACACACATACATTTAAACACGCGCGCACACACACACACACACACACACACAACACACACACACACACACACACACACACACACACAAATTAAATCTACACTAATTTAACAAAAACTCTAAATTAGAGAAACACAACGGCAAGCTGCAACTCGCACGCGATATCTGCCAACAGTGATGCAAGAACCTGAATAGAATGAGTTTTTTTTTTTCTTTTTGGTGCAGAGAGAGTGAGAGAGAGAATCTTCTCTCTCTCTCTCTCTCTCTCTCTCTCTCTCTCTCTCTCTCTCTCTCTCTCTTCACACACAAACACACACACACACACACGTGCACGTGCACGTGCACCCCTCTCTCAAGCGTATACGCACGTATGCATGCACGCACGCGCACATTATTCATTGACATTACAAATGAAATTAATACAACCACGTCCATTGTTGCTGGTGATTCAAACTTATTGCAAAGTACTGACAATAAAACAGTGTAGTCTACACACACACACACACAAAAAGTGAGATGCTATCCAGTGTCTTTCTGAAAGTGGATTGTGAACGGCACACTTTAGGGAGAGAAATTTCAAATGGAATCGCCTGAAAATGCAAAACAGCTTTTGACCATGTCGATCTGGATCCATGAGAAAATGCAGTTGCTATTCGACAGGAAGCCCGGATCGTTGAGGCACTGTAAAATCAGATCATGCCGTACTTTGTACATAAATACAGTTTCGTTAAGTTACCTGTGTAGTTAAAAACCTACGTTTTTGAGGTCGATAGAGAAGAATCTGGCGGAATTATTTTTAGCTGCTCTTCTGTGCACTGCATTTACTTTTCTATGATGTCTCTTTGCTGTTAAGTCCCAGACTGCAGATTTATAATGAATGTGAGAGAAACAGAGCTTGGTGAAACATCTGTCTAGCGTCTGTGTACGTGTCATTTTTCAGTTGTTTAAAAAGGAGCCAGTTTGTGAACAGTGGCATGAATGTGAGACCATCATTTAAGTTGAGACCGTTATATAAGTTTCTCGTGCATTATCAATCCCAGGAGTTGACACTGATGGATTGTGTTTTATGGTGTTGCCATCTACAATCCGGCCAACTGAGATTCAGAGTCTCTGTCTGGTACTTTTGTCTACAAGTAATTCCCATGTGTTTCATTTTCTTCATTTGAATCTGACCGACTGAGATTTAGAGTCTCTAGTGCTTTGGGTCTCTAGAAACAATCTCCATGCTTTTCGTTTTGTTAATTTGAGGGATCATAAACGTATAATGACATCACTCCAAGACATCATTTAAAGCCTTGCTGAAAGGAATTTCGCTCTGTTGGTATGTCCGCTGCACTTGAATGAGGGGAAGTGTCATCACCAAAATAATCACAAAGAACACGTGGTTGTGATGTCCACACAAACATTAATAAACAAACATCAAACAGACAGCCTTAAAACAGAACCTTGGGGCACTCCAGATTTTGAAATCTCGCCACATGAAAAGCTGCTATTGCTAAAGAGAAACTGTGTTCTGTTGCTCGACAGAATTCAGAGAACAATATTGTGCTCTGGTCTTGGAGATATAACGTCCATTTTTAATGTAATAACTTCATGATCGACAACCTTGAGCGCCTTCTTCACATCAAGAAAGACAGCTCTGTTACTTTGCAGTGGTTCGTAGCAGATAGAGGTGGAGTAGGGCAGTTTGACATTAATGCTGTTGGCGAAAATCCGACTGACGAAAACGTTTATTGCTCTCAGGAAATTGCGCATCTGATGCTTGTGAACATGTTTTTCAAGTGGCTTTGAAATCTCACAGAACGAAGAAAAGGTTCAACATTGTTTCCAAATCTGAAAAAAAATCTCTTAATATGGGGACTGAAATAAATTTAGCTGATTAAAGAGTAGGCAAGATGTTGCCTTGTTCGATACACATATTGTATATGAATGTGAGACTACATCGCGGAGTCCAAGTTTTAAAAGTACTTATTTCATCAGGTCCCATTGAGACATTCTCTCTCTCTCTCTCTCTCTCTCTCTCTCTCTCTCTCTCTCTCTCTCTCTCTCTCTCCTCTCTCTCTCTCTCTCTCTCTCTCTGTGTCTCTCTCTGTGTGTGTCTGTGTGCGTGCGTAAGTGCGCGGAAGAGAGAGAGAGAGACACACACACACACACACACACACACACACACACACACACACACACACACACACACACACACACACACACACACTCACACTCAAGCATGCACACAAACGCAGAACCACTAAATCAGTCGTCGTCTACCGCCCTTCCCCCCCCCCCCCCCCCCCCCCCCCCCCCCTGAACCCAACCCTCTCCCATCCCCGGACTCTCAACTTCCACTCTCCCGTCGCCTCATTTTCCCCTCATGTTTATGGCCTGGAGGCGGGTGTGGAGAGGGGAGAGGGGACAGTGATGGGAACTGAACTGCAGGGGAAAACTGGATCACAGGGAAGGGGACAGGATGGGGGGGGGGGGGGGGGGGGGGGGGGGGGGGGGGAGATCACTGTCCAGTTCCTATGGAAACAGGTGACAGGCTTACAGAAGAAAAAAGTTGACTCTCTGAAGAGATTCGTCTTCCGGGAACTGTAATTTATGTGCCAAGAGCGTGCCCGCACGCATGACAAACATGCACGCACGCACACACATATGCACACAACAACGCGCACACACGCATACACACACACACACACACACACACACACACACACACACACACACACACACACACACACACACACAACACAGATAGCCGAAACAAAGGGAAAAGGAATGAAATTAAACGAAACCAAACATATGTCCGGCAGCAACTCGGGATGACAGTTTGAAAGCCACTGCAGTTTCTGAATTATCACAATTTCCAAACTTGTTCTGTTCTCCTTAGCCCTCATCCTATCTGTCCTTCAGCTCATCCTCCATCACCACCCCTTCACCCCCTATCCACCCCCCCCCCCCCACGTGTCCTCCTCCTCTCTGCGTTTTTTGCCTTCTCTGTCGCAGGAAGCATTTCAGGACCTCAGTGCAGTCATAGCCATGCGAAGGCAGCCATTTCGCGTTGTGGGTTTGGCTTGCGACATCCACATTATGGCAGAGACAATAAACTCGCTATCAGTCCAGGGAAAAGCATCAAGAAAATAAAGATTGAAGCTCCGAAAAGAAAGTGGGGGGGGGGGGGGGGGGGGGGGGGGGGGGGGGAAGAAACCTTTAACCAGCAAATCTTTAAAAAATGTCAGCGAACCGCCCAGAGAAACGCGGACAAACGAGTCACAAGACAACACACAACGCGTTTCGACCTCTTAGGTCTTCCTCAGGTGAAACAAAGACGGACAAATAACGAAAATGCACTTACCTTTGATCGCTTCAGATTGCTTCTGAGTTCATTCAACGCCTTCCTTGCGCTGAACTCAGAAGCAATCTGAAGCGATCAAAGCTAAGTGCATTTTCGTTATTTTGTCCGTCTTTGTTTCACCTGAGGAAGACCTAAGAGGTCGAAACGCGTTGTGTGTTGTCTTGTGACTCGTTTGTCCGCGTTTCTCTGGGCGGTTCGCTGACATTTTTTAAAGATTTGTTTAGATTTCCGCCTGCAGTCGTTTCACTTTGCAACTAGATCTTTAACCAGCAGCTTGGGCCAACATTCGCGGCAATGGACATAAAGTTGACCGGTCAGACAATGGGAGAACTGGACCATTTCAAGAAGATGAAGTCCACTGTGAGCAAGGACGGTGTTGTTCGTCCGTCATAGTGGACGATGGTCAAGAGCATCGCACTGAAGAGGCCTGGGGACGGAGTGCCCGACTGTTGCTTATCAGTCTTATGTGGGGCATGTTGTGTTCGGCCGGCAGTTGAGTACAAGAGGTCTGCAGGCACTGAATATAAAAGGGGGGGGGGGGGGGGGGGGGGGGGGGGGGGGGGGGGGGGGGGGGGGGAAGTGACACAGGACTTGCGAAATGAGTCTGCTGCCACTAAATTCTTATCACCCTTCATGCAGGGAAACTGGACTTGCGAATCTCACGTTCCCTCTGTACGGGAGCATACTACAGTTTTGTAAGCCTGTAATAACTGTTTTTCCCCGGAAACGGGTGTGTTGTCCTTGAGGTCAAAACTAAGCTGTTCTCTGAGGATCACAACCTTTTTGCTTGGAACAAGAACTGTTTCCTCTGAGGCAACGTTACACGGGAGCAGCAGAAAAGCATTTCCTGTAGGAATAAGCGTGCAGCACGGCGTTTCATGCCTGGCCCGTCTGGCTGACCTTCAAATGCTTGCTGATCTAAATCAAGTGATGCTGTTTGGAATCGTCATTTTCCCTTGGAAACATTGTTATGCGACTTAGGCCTCGGAATCACAATCGATGTCCTATTTCCCAGGTAAACAGCCAAAATAGACAAAGCAACTGACGCTAACGGTACAGCTTTTGTGTATTCAAGCTGGCAGTCCGTGAAGTAATACCAGTGATTCCAGTACGCATGCGCTTGTCTGGGAGCACTGCAATCATCACTGAGTCTTTTGTTATCGCCCCTTTCCTCAATACCCGTCTTCCTTATCAAACAGGGATGACAGACAACATTCTAAGAAAACGGGGATGCAGTTGTGAACCTGAGGTAAACGGTTATTATCTATGGAAGTACATACAGTTATTATCTTAGGGAAAAAGAGGAGTGATCGTGAGGAAAATAGTTGTGATTGTAACGTAACCAGTTGCGATCCTCAGGAATAACAGTGATAATAACCGGTTTCCCCTTTTTTTTCGCGGTTTTCCTCAAGGACAATGGCTATTCTTTTCCTCAGGAAAACGTCTATTATCACCTTTACACGCTACTATGCACCCACAACCTCTGCTGTCCCGGTATTTCGAGAAGGTAGATCAAAACGAGCCTCACCCTGAAATGTTCCATGCTCAGCGTCATGTGGAACGGCAGCAGCAATGGCATGATCAGAGTCTGACGAGCCTGATAACTCTGTAAACACGCCCATGGTGTCAGTGTGTGTTCAGTCCAAGTAGTGACCAGCTGCAGAGTGCACAGGAAGCTCTGTGTTCGCGATAAAGGAAACTCCCAGGTCGCTGGTGATATCATTCTTCTCTGTGGAGGGCAGAATGGGTAGCAGATATGTGCTGACACTCCCGGCTTTCATAAACAAATGCTGTTGGATGTGTTATTTTTTTACATTTCGTTAAGGAAACACTAGACAAGCGCGTGCACCCCCCCCCCTCTCGCCTCTCTGTGTGTGTGTTTTCTGCCTGTGTGTGTGTGTGTGTGTGTGTGTGTGTGCGTGTGTGTGTGCGCGTGCGTGTGAGTGTATGTGTGTGTGTGAGTGTGTGGAGTGAGAGAGAGAGAGAGCGAGAGAGAGAGAGAGAGAGAGAGAGAGAGAGAGAGAGAGAGAGAGAGAGAGAGGCAGACAGTCTGTATGTGTGTGCCTGCATACGTGTGCGCGTGCGTGCGTACGTGCGCGCATGTGTGTGTTGTGCGTGCGTGCGTGCGTGCGTGCATGCGTACGTGTGTGTGTGTGTGTGTGTGTGTGTGTGTGTGTGGGTGAAGGGGGGGGGGGGGGGGGGGGTGCGTGCAAGAGGGAAAAAGAATGGGAGAGAGTGAGTGTATGAATGTGTGTGTGTGTGTGTGTGTGTGTGTGTGTGTGGAGAGAGTGTGTGAGAGAGAGAGGAGAGAGAGAGAGAGAGAGAGAGAGAGAGAGAGACGAGAGAGAGAGAGAGAGAGAGAGAGAGAGAGTACGAATACGAGAGAGACAGACAGATGGAGAGAGAGAGAGAGAAAGAGAGAAGTTCTGTGCGTGAATGCGCACGCGCTCGCGCGCGCGCGCGCGCGTGTGTGTAAGATAGAGAGAGAGAGAGAGAGAGAGGGGGGGGGGGGGGGAGCCTACGTGGATCCTTTCACCCCAACGCGACATAAAATCAACATTGACGCGCCATGCTTTATCTCCCATCAATCCCCCATTGCGCATGCTAACCTCTCACCCTTCCCTACTTTTCCCCCCGTTGAACAGAACCTATTGACCTTTTGTTATCTTCTTTGTCAAAGAATAGACAGTCTGTCATTAACTGCCCAATAAAAAAAAAAAAAAGAAATAAAGGTGCGGGGGGGGGAGGGGGGGAGGGGGGAAAGAGAAGGGGGGGGGGGGGGCTGGGCAGGGAGGGCCAGGTAGGGCGATCCGCGTTATTGTTTGACTCCATGATGAAGGACAGAAAAAGAAAGATGATGGGGGTAACTTGGCTCAAGATGTTATCCCCGTTGATAGGACGGGATCACACGCAGAGAGAGAGAGAGAGAGAGAGAGAGAGAGAGAGAGAGAGAGAGAGAGAGAGAGAGAGAGAGAGAGAGAGAGGTTCTAAAAGTCTTGGTAGAAAGGACAGAACTTGAAGAAGAGTCGGGGGAAGAGTTCGAGTGAAAAAGAGCGAGAGAGGTGACTGGGGGGGGGGGGGGGGGGGGGGGGGGGGGGGGGGGCGGTCTCCCTTTCACCCCCGCCACCCTCTCGCATTTTTTCGTCCTTCGCGCCCCTCTCTGACCCTGGATTCCCTGGAGCACAAAATGTCAGACGAACGTGTCAACACCAATGAACGGGTATAACACACACTCTGTGGGAGAGTTCATGCTTCCAGGGAACGAGTCTGTTCTCGCCCGTGCTGCAGGCCATTAAGGGAGGGCACTCCGTAATCAGCCCACTTCTCTGCTTACATCTTATTCACTCATTGAAAGACAATATGAAATAGAGTGTGTGCAAGGTGGTGGGAAGGAAACACAAAGAGAGAGAGAGAGAGAGAGAGAGAGAGAGAGAGAGGGAGAGAGAGGGAGAAAGAGAGAGAATATGGATATAAACACAGATGGACCAACAGGCAAACAGACACGAAGAAATGATCGAGGACATGGATAAAGTGACAGAACTGTATGTAAAGGAAAAAAAAAAAAAAAAAACCTCACAACTTCCTCTCTGTATTTTTTTAAAGAAAAAAAATCCACCTGACACCGTCCCCTCTGTATCACAGTCACACAAAAAAACATCTTGTCACCATATCGCCAAGAAGGTCGAACGGTCTGTTTCCGGTTCCGGTTCACCACAATACTGGTGCTGAAATACAGCTTCCGCCTCCCTCTGTTTCCTTGTCGATCGGTGTGGCCATCACATGGCGTTATCGCTTTGTCCATGACGGGCATAAAGCCCTTCCCTTCCTTTCCCCAAAGACCCAATCTCCTTCCTGTATCATTACAGCCTCTTTCCAGTAATTTCCGCTTTATGTGTGGCTACCAAGCACATCATCCCCGTCTCTTTTATGTGTAGAAGTAAGCCTAGTGAACACAGCTTAAACAAACTCAGTAAGATCCGGTGGTGCCATAGTTTGGGCTTTGAACATGTATACCAGTTTACTGTAGGCTGATTGTCTGTGTAACTGCAACATTTCCAATTTTGTTCGAACTTCCGCGGTGGATAAACAGTTCTTGGGACTCATAAGATTAGATGTCCTCCTCTTCAATGAGGTAAGTACTCTCAGTTCGAAATACAATGGGGCCCTCCTTCATACTGATATGCATAGTTAATGTGGGAAAAGGCAGCTTGTTTTCAAAATATTTCTTGATACATCTGAGAAAATCTCGAGGGACACATTTTGAGAGCAGAGACGAGAGAAAGATGGTAAAAGAAACAAAGAAAGGTTTCAGACGAGGAGAAAGCCGGGTAGAAAAATGATGGTCTTTAACAAAAGAAACACACACACACACACACACACACACACACACACACACACACACACACACACACACACACACACACACACACACATACACACACCTACACGCACCATCCCCATTCCCTTCTAGCAAAGTTCAGTCTTTCCAAAAATAACAGAACATGAAGGAGAATTTGAGTGAAAGAGAGCGAATCTCCTGCCTCAAGCGCCCCCCTAACCCGTAATTCGCTGGGAACAAAATGTCAAACGAACGTGTCAACACCAGTGAACGGGTTATACACACTCTGTGGGAGAGTTAACTCTTCCAGGGAAAGAGTCTGTTTCTCGCCCATACTGCACGCCATTAAGGGAGGGCACTCGATAATCATCCCACTTTTCTACTTCTTTTCAACTCTTTGAAAAGCAATATGAAAGCGAGTGTGTGCGAGGTGAGCCAAGCACACACACACACACACACACACACACACACACACACACACACACACACACACACACACACACACACACACACAGAGAGAAAGGGAGAGAGAGAGACCGAGAGGATATGGATACAAACACAGATGGACTGTTTAGGTAGCAAAAATACGAAGACATAATCAATGTCATGGATGATGAATGACAGAACTATAAAGGAAAATGAAACTGATAACTTCCTCTTTGTATCTTTAAAAATAAAGTCCACCTGTCAACTTCCCTTTTTATCACAATCACATGAACATGATCTAGCTACTATCCCGCCCATAAGGTCGATCGGTCTCCTTCCGGTTCCGGGTCACAGCAACACTGGTGCTGAAACACAGCTTCTGCCCCACTCTGTCACTTGTCTATCGGTTTGATCATCACATGGCAATATCGCTTTGTCCATGACGGCTATAAAGCCCTTCTGTCCTGTCCCCAAAGACCTAACATCCTCCCTGCTTTCCCTGGCCTGCATCTTTACAACCTCTTTGCAGGAATCCCCACCACTTTATGCCTGGCTACCAAGCACATCGACCCATTTCTGTTAAGTCCGAGAGAAAGTCTAGGGAACACAGTTTGAACAAACTCACCAGTAGAGTAGCTGAATGGACTTTGAACATAAATACCAGTTTATTGTAGGGATTATTTCGCAGTTGTGGCATTTCTTATTTCTTTTTTCTCAGGTGGATAAAAGAACTGTTGGCAGTAACGAGATTAGACGCCGTCCTGTGCAGCGAGTTAAGTTCTCTCAGTTCGATTATCACTGACCGTACTATAAACCCAAACTGCGAAGTTGATGTGGGGAAGGCAGCTAGTTTTTAGAAATAACTTCTTTTACGTCTGAGACACAATGCCGGGGGACACAGTCAAAAACAGAGGCGTGAGAAATGATGGTGGAAAAAAAAAGAGAGAAAAAGGTTTGAGGTAAGAAGGTGGCGTAGAGAAATAATACAATGTTTAACGCGCAAACACACATGTACATGTACATATACTCATACAGACACAGACAGACAGACAAACAGACAGAGAGAGAGAGAGACAGCGAGACAGACAGACAGACAGACAGACAGAGGCGCGCGTGTGCATTTACAGTTTCGTTTAGGAGATGTCACTGCGTGCGCTAAACAACATCTACTAGGCTTAGAGACCACATCATACAAAGTTTAACAGCTGATGGATAAATAAGTTAATGACTAAGATGAACGGATTTAAGACAAGGGTTTAGTTGATTGTTGTTGTTCGTCCTTCGACTTCGAAGATGACCATGACCTCACCTCAATCTCAGATGGAAGATCGCTGAGTGTGGGTCCGCAGGTAGCGGGTGAGGCTAATCTGGGCCCGGAAGGAACGCCCACATGTGGGACATGTGGGTGGAGGTAGCTCTGGCCTGGCGCGCGGCGGCTCGCTTTCTCTCAGCTTCTACTGCGCGTCTCTTCTCTGATGTACATGCACCCTTTGTGATGCTGCTTCGCCAGGCTGGGCGGTCCAGGGCAAGCGACTCCCAGGTGTTGAGGTTGATGTTCAGGCCTTTGTGGAACACTTTGACGCAGTCCTTGAAATGTTTCTTCTGCCCCCCCCAACTTTGCACTTGCCCTGACTCAGTTCTCCATACAGCAGTTGTTTCGGCAGTCGACTATCTGGCATTCTGACGATGTGGCCAGCCCATCTGGCTGGGGATTTCTGAAGGAGAATGTAGATGCTGGGGATTCTGGCCCTTTCCAAGACCTCAGTGTCTGGAACTTTGTCCGGCCACTTGATGTGTAGGAGTCTGCGAAGACAGCTGAGGTGAAAATGGTTGAGCTATTTGGCGTGTCTGCTGTAGACAGTCCAGGTCTCACTGGCGTAGAGGAGAGTGGGCTAGTACCACTGCATGGTAGACCTTCAGCTTGGTGGTAAGGCTTAGTCCTCTCCGCACCCAGACATTTTCACGGAGTCTCCCAAACACAGAGCTGGCTTTGGCAATCCTGTTCCTGACCTCTGCGTCAATGTTTACAGCTTGTGAGAGTGTGCTGCCCAGATAGGTGAAGTTGTCAAACTGCCTGTAAGTTTTGCCCCTTTACTGTGATGTGTGGTTCCTGGTAGGGTTTACCTGGTATAGGCTGATACATCACTTTGGTCTTTTTGGTGCTGATGGTGAGACCGAAGTTGTCGCGCAGGCTCGCGAGAGGCAGTCCATTTCGTGCTGCATCATCTGCTCTGTGCTGGCATTGAGGGCGCAGCCATCAGCAAACAAGAAGTCCCTTATGACGGTCCTTTCACCTTTGTAAGAGCCTACAGTCGCCTGAGGTTGAACAGCCCACCGTCAGTTCTGTATCTGACGTGTATACCACCCTGGCAGTCACGGAAAGACACCAGTCAGCATGGCGGAAAGACCATGCTGAAGAGTGTAGGGGCGAGAGTGCAGCCTTGCTTTACACCATTGGTCACTGGAAAGGCTTCTGACTCGTCTCCGGCATTCAGTACTTTCACCATCATGCCGTCGTGGAACTGTCGGACGATCGTAATGAACCTGCTGGGACAGCCCAATTTCTCCATGATCTTCCACAAGCCATCTCTGCTGACCGTATCGAAGGTCTTGGTCAGATCGAAAGGTCACGAACAGGTCACAAACATTTGGCATTTTTCCTGGAGCTGTCGTGCAGCAAATATCATGTCTGCAGTTCCTCGTTCTGCACGAAAGCCACACTGGCTTTCTGGGAGGAGACCCTGCTCAAGGTGTAGTACAAGGCGGTTGAGCAGGACACGAGCCAAGATCTTCCCAGCTATGGACAAGAGAGAGATGCCTCGGTGATTGTCGCAGGACTGGTGGTTGCCTTTTCTCTTGTAGATGTGGAAAATGTTAGCATCTTTCAACTGTTGTGGGACCCTCTCTTCTTCATTCCACATGGACTGGAAGAGCTGCGTCAGCTTCTGTGTCAAGGCTGGGCCTCCTGATTTGTAAACTTCGGCAGGGATTGCATCAGATCCTGGCGCTTTGCCACAGGAAAGTTGTTCGATTGCCTTTCTGGCTTCTTCTTTTGTGGGGGGTTGTCAAGGTCTTGCCTGATCTCCACTTGAGGTAGGCGTGCAATGGCCTCGTCGTTGATTGAGGCAGGGCGGTTGAGAACCTGGTTAAAGTGTTCGGCCCATCTCTCCAGAATCTGCTTCTTTTCTGTCAGCAGCTGGGTCCCATCTGCACTAAGGAGGGGGAAGGAGCCAGAGGACTGGGGTCCATACACAGCCTTCAGAGCGTCGTAGAAACGCTTGGTGTCATGAATTGTCTGCGTAGCCCTGGATTTCATTGCCTTTTTGCTGAACCAGGCATCCTGCATTTTGCCAAGCCTCTTCTGCACTTTTTGTTTTGCGCTGGTGGAGGCATCATTCTTAGCTTGTGATGTGGGGTCATTCTGGTGCGCTCTGAACAGTTGGCGTTTTCCTGACAGCAGTTTGTGCAGTTCTGTGTCATTCTCATCAAACCAGTCTTGATTTCTACGGGTTGCTGGCCCGAGGTGTTCGAGGGCAGTGGAGTGGACCACATCTCTGAAGGCCTCCCACTACTCTTCAATGCTGCTGTGGTCATCCTCTCGTGTCTTGGGCAGCAAGCCATCTAGGCACATAGTTGATACGACTCAGCAGATGCCTGACTTGCGCATTAGCCTAAAGCGCTGGTCATACATAGGGGGCGCGCGCAATGCTGAAGAGAATACGAGAGCTGAAAAGCGTTGGAATGTTGCTGAGCTAACTCCTTCCTGCTTCTCTTCATTATGATCTTGCTCTCTTCTGAGGCGACATTCTACTCTTCTTGTGGCAGCTTGCTCCCCTGCTTTGCTGGTTGGTCGGACTCATTCTATGCTTGGGAGGTGTCACTGTCTCCTTCTTCTTCATTCTGTGGCTAGAACTTCAAAATTCACCACTGGCATAAGAAACTGGTATCTGATCACACTAACTGGGCAGCCCATTCAATGTAATGCCGTTGATGGCTACACATATATCAGTATGCTTTTCGGCTTTTTTTTGTTGTTTCTTTTCCGCGCGTCATCCATCCCATCAGAACAAGATGGGTTGATTTGTTTTACAATGGTTTGTATAGGATTTTGCATCTGGTTTATTTTTCAATGCATGGGTTCACTCATAGGACCTCCAAGTTTCATGGGCCCCGCTGCAGTGAGTAGCGCAGTGCAGGAAGCGATATTCAGTGGGTGCCAGCGACTGGGGGATTACAACAAGACAAGATGACAACAAGACCATCCGGCGTACTGACCGACACAGAACCGGACAGGAACAGATGGACAATCTGTCCCACAATGGAATCAAAAGAACTATTAAAGCCCGATAGAAACAAAAACAAAAAAAAAAAGAAAAGAAAGCAAGCAACCAAACAAATGCAACTCCGGCATCCCCACCAGAAACCAGTTGTCAGCTGCCATCTGAGAGAGAAAGAAGACCCCCCCCCCCCCCCCCCCCCCCCCCACACAACCATGCACAGAGAGAGACAGACAGACAGACAGACAGACAGGGAGACGAACATAATTTTGCACACACTGAAAGGCAAATCATGGAAATATGGCCTCTTCCCCCCTCCCCCCCCCCCTATCCCCTACCAATTTATCTCTCCTTGCCACCGTCCCATTCCTCTATCCCATCGAGCCCTTTCCTCCCTCATTCCAGCATCTCTCTGACCCAGCCAGTCCTCCCCCCCCCCCCATTCCAGCATCTCTCTGACCCAGCCAGTCCTCCCCCCTCCCCCCCTCATTCCAGCATCTCTCTGACCCCAGCCAGTCCTCCCCCCCCCCTCATTCCAGCATCTCTCTGACCCAGCCAGTCCTCCCCCCCCCCCTCATTCCAGCATCTCTCTGACCCAGCCAGTCCCCCCCCCCCCCCCCATTCCAGCATCTCTCTGACCCAGCCAGTCCTCCCCCCCCCCTCATTCCAGCTCTCTCTGACCCAGCCCAGTCCTCCCCCCCCCCTCATTCCAGCATCTCTCTGACCCAGCCAGTCCTCTCCCCCCCCCTCATTCCAGCATCTCTCTGACCCAGCCAGTCCTTTTCCCCCCCCATTTCAGCATCTCTCTGACCCAGCCAGTCCTTTTTTTCCCCCTCATTCCCCAGCATCTCTCTGACCCAGCCAGTCCTTTCCCCCCCATTCCAGCATCTCTCTGACCCAGCCAGTCCTCCCTCCCCCCCCCCTCATTCCAGCATCTCTCTGACCCAGCAGCCAGTCCTTTCCCCCCTCATTCCAGCATCTCTCTGACCCTGACCCAGCCAGTCCTTTCCCCCTCATTTCAGCATCTCTCTGACCCAGCCAGTCCTCACTGGGGAACAAAGATTCCAAAGGATCAAGTCAACTTCTGGCCTCAAGGAGAACTGCTGTACTTGCCCAGACTATGGCGAGTGAAGGTAAGCATGCTATCATCGTCCACTTTTCTTCGTACTTCCATTTCACTCTTTGACGAAAGAGATGAAGAAAGTATGAAAGAAACGTGTGTGTTGTGTTGTGGTGTGGTGTGTGTGTGTGTGTGTGTGTGTGTGTGTGTGTGTGTGTGAGTGTGTGTGTGTGTGTGTGTGTGTGTGTGTGTGTGTTCATATGAAAGGGAAAAGGAACAAAGAGAGAGAGAGAGAGAGAGCAAGACATGAACAGAGATAGAGATACACAAAACAACTGACCAGTAGGCAAGCAGACTGGCAGAAAAGAGGGATACACAGACATGGACAGAGATACAAATCACACAGAAACAAAGACCCCTTTAAAACAACAACCACACACCCCTCTTTCACCCCACTCTCATCCTATTCATAGTCACATTCAAACGATACGATCGCTGTCCATCCCAGACGGTCAAGCAGGCTGGCTGCTTCCGGTTCCGGGACTCCACGATACTGGTGCACAAAACCCAGCTTCTGCCCCGTCCTCTCTCCCTTTCTATCAGTCTGATCATCAAATCGCCAGCCACATCGCTCTATCCATTGCGGATGGAACACGCGTCCTTCCCCTTCCTCAAACAACACCCCTCCCTCCCGCATCGCCCAGACCCCTGCTGGCAATCTCCATCACTTTGTTCGTGTCCATGAAACACACTTTCCCCGTCAGTGTTATGTCTGTGAGACAGTCTGGTGGACGCGAAGGAGAGACAGGAAAAGCGACAAAAAACGAGAGGAAAGAAAAAGCGAGAAAGAGAAACGTGAAGTCTTTCGCGCGCACGCACGCACGCACGCACGCACGCACGCACGCACGCACGCACGCACGCACACACACACACACACACACACACACCACACACACACACACACACACACACACACACACATGCACAAATCCTCCTTTCTTTCGAAAATAAAAGCAAGCGAACGCCGAGAACATGTATATTTGTTAAGTGCTTCGTCGGATAAATTTGGACGCTGTTTACCAATTAGACAGTCAAGAGAAGCATAGCATATCTATCTACTCTTGTGTGATTGATGTGATTTGCCGATGTCCTCTCTGATTAATATGGTGTCCCGATGTGCCGTGTAACCGATGTGATTTGCTGATGTCCTGTTTCACTGATACGATTTGCTGATGTCCTGTCCGACTAAATGGTTTCCCCCGATGTACCGTGTGTGATCGATGCGACTTGCGGATGCCCTGTGTCACTGATGCAGTTTGCTGATGTCCTGCCTGTTTGATGTGATTTGCTGATGTTCTGCCTGTTTGATGTGATTTGCTGATGTCCTGCCTGTTTGATGTGATTTGCTGATGTCCTGCCTGTTGATGTGATTTGCTGATGTTCTGCCTGTTTGATGTGATTGCTGATGTCCTGCCTGTTTGATGTGATTTGCTGATGTTCTGCCTGTTCGATATGATTTGCTGATGTCCTGCCTGATTGATGTGATTTGCTGATGTTCTGCCTGTTTGATGTGATTTGCTGATGTCCTGCCTGTTTGATGCGATTTGCTGATGTTCTGCCTGTTTGATGTGATTTGCTGATGTTCTGCCTGTTTGATGTGATTTGCTGATGTTCTGCCTGTTTGATGCGATTTGCTGATGTCCTGCCTGTTTGATGTGATTTGCTGATGTCCTGCCTGTTTGATGTGATTTGCTGATGTCCTGCCTGTTTGATGTGATTTGCTGATGTTCTGTGTGATTGATGTGATTTGCTGATGTCCTGTGTGATTGATGTGATTTGTCAATGTCCTGTGTGATTGATGTGATTTGCTCGATGTCCTGTGTGACTGATGTGATTTGCTGATGTTCTGTTTGACTGATGTGATTTGCTGATGTTCTGTGTGATTGATGTGATTTGCTGATGTCCTGTGTGATTGATGTGATTTGCTGATGTCCTGTGTGATTGATGTGTGTGCTGATGTCCTGTGTGATTCATATAATTTGTCAATGTCCTGTGTGATTGATGTGATCTGTCGATGTCCTGCGTGATTAATGTGAGTTGTCGATGTCCTGTGTGATTAATGTGTTCTACCAATGTCCTGTGTGATTGATGTGAGTTGTCGACGTCCTGAGTGATTAATGTGTTCTACCAATGTCCTGTGTGATTGATGTGATCTGTCGAATGTCCTGTGTGATTAATGTGAGTTCTACCAATGTCCTGTGCGGTTAATGAGGTTTGCGATGTCCTGTGTGCTTAATGAGGTTTGCTGATGTATAATCACTTAATAATCTTTTGTGTCATCTCTTATTTCATTGATTCCCTTTATCATTCTCTGGGAGAATTATCATTCTGCAGAAATCGAGTCACATGGGCGAGCACAGGCGTGAATGGGTGTGCACGTAGGCGTGTGCATAAATCCTATGTGTGCTTGCGTGCGTGCGTGTGTGTGTGTGTGTGTGTGTGTGTGTGTGTGTGTGTGTGTGTGTGTGTGTGTGTGTGTGTGTGTGTGTGTGTGTGTGTGTGTGTGTGTGTGTGTGTGTGTGTGTGCGTGCGCGCGTGCGTGCGTGCGTGTGTGTATGCGTGTGTGCGCGTGTGTGTGTGTGTGTGTGTGTGTGTGTGTGTGGTGTGTGTGTGTGTGTGTGTGTGCGTGTGTGTGTGTGTATGTGTGTGTGTGAGTGTCTGTGAGAGTGTGTGAGAGAGAGAGAGAGAGAGAGAGAGAGAGAGAGAGAGAGAGAGAGAGAGAGAGAGAGGATTATATGAGTATGTGTGTGCACGTTTATAAAGTTTCGCGAGTAGAAATTTGTATAGGTGTCACAGAAGTGCGTGCGTGCGTGCGTGTGTGTGCGCAGCAGAGAGAGAGAGAGAGGAGAGAGAGAGAGAGAGAGACAGAGACAGACAGACAGACAGACACAGACAGACAGACAGACAGAGTGTGTATGTGTACGTGCGTTTGTGTCCGTGCGAGCGTGTGAGTGTATGTGTGTGTGTGTGTGTGTGTGTGTGTGTGTGTGTGTGTGTGTGTGTGTGTGTACGTGTGTACGTGTGTACGTGTGTGTGTGTGTGTGTGTGTGGTGGCGCGCGCGCACTCACGCAGGCATGTGAGGCTGTGATGTTTTCGTCTCCTACGCGATGTGCTATTTATTTTCACCCGGGCACGCGACACTAATCCTTGGTCTTACAACTGATGAGAAGATTGCCGACATGCTGCGCTCCATCCCATTTCCTGAAGCAGACAAAAAGGTGCCTGCACGTTTTCATGTGCGCACGTGCTGAGTCGCATAACGATGTTTAAATGCACACATGCACGTGCGCGCGCACTCACGGATATGCACACAGTTGCACGCGCGCGCGCACACGCGCACACACACACACACCACACACACACACACACACACACACACACGCACGCACACACACACACACACACACACACACACACACACACACACACACACACACGCACACGCACACACACATATTCACACACACACACACACCACACACACACACACACACACACACACACACACAAAAACAACACTAGACAGAGAAAAACAAAGCAGAGAGAGAGAGAGAGAGAGAGAGAGAGGATGGCACCAATGTCAAGGTGACACGGAGCAGATAACTGACAACTTGATCTTCCATACTGTCTTTCCTTAAAGCCCCCCACCCCCCCCCCCCCCTTCAGCCCCCTCCCCTTCCCCCCTTCCCCCTCCACTCCCCTCCACCATGCCCCTTCCCGTCTACTGAACCGACCTCACCCAGACGCCTTCTACTAAAGTTCACTCCTTGCAAAATCAAAAGCACTTGATGGAAAATGTGTGTTAAAGACAGCGAGGAGAGAGACGACGGGGAAGAATAAAGAGAGACGGTTAGGACTAGACTTACAGGCCAGTCATATCAACCCTTGCCCCCCCCCCCCCCCCTGCCTTTCCCCCCCCCGCGCCTGTTCCCTCCCCCCCCCCCCCCCCTGCCTTTCCCCACGCGCCTGTTCCCTCCCCCGCTTCCCACCTGCTGGTCCTTCTCCTCTATAAGCGTCTCCCTTATCTATAGTTCATTCGTCGTCTCCCTTACGTATAATTCATTCGTCGTCTCCCTTACGTATAATTCATTCGTCGTCTCCCTTACGTATAATTCATTCGTCGTCTCCCTTACATAGTATAATTCATTCGTCGTCTCCCTTACCTATAATTCATTCGTCGTCTCCCTTACGTATAATTCATTCGTCGTCCCCCTTATCTCTATTTCATTCGTCGTCTCCCTTACGTATAATTCATTCGTCGTCTCCCTTACATAGTATAATTCATTCGCGTCGTCTCCCTTACCTATAATTCATTCGTCGTCTCCCTTACGTATAATTCATTCGTCGTCTCCTTACGTATAATTCATTCGTCGTCTCCCTTACGTATAATTCATTCGTCGTCTCCCTTATCTATAATTCATTCGTCGTCTCCCTTACGTATAATTCATTCGTCGTCTCCCTTACATATATATTCATTCGTCGTCTCCCTTACCTATATTCATTCGTCGTCTCCCTTACATACGTATAATTCATTCGTCGTCCCCCTTATCTATAGTTCATTCGTCGTCTCCCTTACGTATAATTCATTCGTCCCTCTACCTAGTATAATTCATTCGTCGTCTCCCTTACCTATAATCATTCGTCGTCTCCCTTACCTATAATTCATTTGTCGTCTCCCTTACCTATAATCCATTCGTCGTCTCCCTTACCTATAATTCATTCGTCGTCTCCCTTACCTATAATTCATTCGTCGTCTCCCTTACCTATAATTCATTCGTCGTCTCCCTTACCTATAATCCATTCGTCGTCTCCCTTACCTATAATTCACCCGTCGTCTCCCCTTACCTATCATTCACCCAAAGTCTCTCCCTAACTTACAATTCATTCGTCGTTTCCTTTATCTGTAATTCACCCATCGTCTCCCTTACCTATAATTCATTCGTCGTCTCCCTTAGCTATGATTCACTGAGGAATACAAAATGTCGTCCGTACGTGTCAACGTCAGTGGATCGGTATAACACGCTCTCATACACTCATCTGAACGCTTCGAGGGAACGGGTGACTTCTCACCCATACTGCAAGCAGAGCTCTCCACGGTCAAACCGCTTCTCCGCCTTGCTTCCCTATTACCATTTGAAAACCAACAATACGAAAGAGAGTGTATGTGACGGGGGAGGGATGGGACGAGAGGGAGCTACCCACTTGGCTACGGCCACAGCGGCTGGTTGTATGCTGGTTGTTTGTGTTGGGGTAACATCTTCAGGGTTTTTTTTTAAATTTTTCATAGTTTGGGGAAATCATAAGCTTAAGTGTCCTTCCATGTAACACGTGAAATCCTTTTAGACTGATTTTCACTTGCCCTTTTTCGACGTGAAGCTTCTCATATGATTAGGAAAGGGGGATGAGCTTTCAAAATATATCTTCGGCTACATCTTAGAGACATGCAGGGGTATAAACATTTTTATAACGAAGATGACAGAAATAAGAGCGAAAGAGAAAAAAAAAAAGAGAAGTCTGGTGTAAGAAAAAAAGTAGTCAAATAGGAGTCTTTCATGGACGCACTTTCACACACACACACACACACACACACACACACACACACACACACACACACACACGCACGCACGCACACACACACACACGCGCGCGCGCGTGCACGCACGCACGCACGCACGCACACACACACACACACATACACACACTCTCTCTCTTCTCTTTTTTCTGTCTGTCTGTCTGTCTGTCTGTCTGTCTGTCTGTCTCTCTCTCTCTCTCTCTCTCTCTCTCTCTCTCTCTCTCTCTCTCTCTCTCTCTCTGTACAGGTGAGCATGGGAACCGAGAAAAGCGTGGAACGCTGCTGAAGCTGTCTTCTCTCCGGCTTCTTACCTATATATGGCCTTGACCTCCTCACTGCTGGATTCCTGTTCCTCTTGTGGCGGCTTACTCCTCTCCTTCACCAGTCGGTTGGTTTTCTTGTTTGTCTTCGTTGCCTGGCAACTGCTCCGAGGTCCAGCACTGGCAAGTTGTTTTTTCGTAAGAAATCATTTTTTTTGATCCCACCATGGTGCCAGCCACAAATTATGTGTCTTCAGAGATGATGATGTCAAGACACTGTGTCGATATGCATGTCGGATCATTTTGTTCGTTCGTTGCTCTGTGCATCATTTATCCCACGATCATCAAACAGTTGCCCACTGTTCTTGAATGAGATTCAAAATGCATTTTTTTTACAATTGTTTCTAATGCACTGGATTACTCAAAGCACGTCGGTTTCGAGATTCACGGCCCTCGCTGCTTCGACTTTCGCACCGCAGGCAGTGGTAACTGCAGTGCGTATAAGCTCACTGCGGCATTGCAGACGATGAGAGAGCCGACATGCATTTCAAAGGAATAAGCCCCAAAAGAGCAGAGTGACAAGATGATGTGTCGAGGGAAACCATCAAAACAAATGACCAAGACCCTGCAGAACAAGAAATGGCAAGTCTGACATCCCCACCACGGACCACATCCCCACCACAGACCACATCCCCACCACAGACCACATCCCCACCACAGACCAATGACAGCTAACATCTGCAGGGACCAGAACAGGCAGGGGACTGGATGCAGTCGCCTACACCCATTACCTGCGTGCAAAGTTTGGCACTGGTCAAGCAAGTGCTCCCGTGGTCAGAGATCTCTCACAGCGGAAGGCGCCGCCCAGAGTTGTCCACAGCACATTGCTTCAGGGAGCTAGGTCTCTCTCCCACACTAACTGACCAACTGGGACATCAGGCCGCATGGCGACACGCAGAACTCAAGGAGGGCAGCAGCTTTCATACAGGATACTGGATTGAACGTCTTACAAGGCGCACGAGGTAAAACCATCCACATCTGATAGAACAGAAGAGTGTTGAAGTGCGCACAGACGCTGACTTGAAACACAAAGTTAAATTTAAGTGTGGATATCTCCAGCGCGATCTTGAAAGCAAGACAAGAACACTGCATTCACCTTCCGTTAGAGAGAGAGAGAGAGAGGGAGACAGAGAGAGAGAGAGAGAGAGAGAGAGAGAGAGAGAGAGAGAGAGAGAGAGAGAGAGAGAGAGAGAGAGAGAGGGGTAAAAGGAGGGTACAGATTGGGATTAAGGAATAACAAGAGGGAGACAGAGAACCAACCGCCGTGGTGCAATAATTGGCGTCGCAGATACCCGGGTGGTCGCAGATGCTGGGTGGTTGTGGGTTCGATTCCCATCAGAGTCATCTACACGTATAGGAGTTTTCGACTTATCACCGGTGTAGAGTCGAGTTTGCTATGTGAAGGCTGGAAACACGCAGTCGAGTTTTATCCTGTTAATGGATACATCTCTAGGTGCGTGGCTTAAATTTCCTGACCAGTTGTGCAGGTGTCTGTACTTCTGTGGCCTGGTTGACCGCAGGATATATCATGCAAGGAAGTGTAGAGCTCAGCTCTGTCATGCTGTCTCAGACAGGAATGGTCTTCCACTGCGTCATCGTCATCATCCTCATCAATCAGCATGACAAAAGTCAAATTCTGTGGCCTTTCATACTCTGCTCTCATGGGGATCCCCAGTTTCGATTTCCTGTCCACGTCTAAGCCTATGGTGAGTTCGTGTCATGGTGGCCAGAACCAGCAAGGTTATGGGGGACTGTCACTGAACAGACGTAGTGGCGCGCCTTCGGCGAGGGCGGCTCAGCGACTAAGCAATCATTGCCGTCAATACCGGCCATAGTATGCAGTGTCCTGCGCATGCTGGATCAGATCAGGCACCACTGGACACCAAGGAAGTGACCCGGCAGCAGTGCAGAGTCTCTGCTGACGGAATGCCTCGTGACAGCTTGACACTGACTCGCCCCCTGTGGATGGTGGCGGGACAAACCAGGCTGTGGCTGTGGACCGGGGGCCGGACTGAGCGGCAGGGAGTGGTGCCACTGGCCTGGCCTGGAATAGGAGACAGCCGAAAACAATGGAGAAAGAGAGAGAGAGAGAGAGAGAGAGAGAGAGAGAGAGAGAGAGAGAGAGACAGACAGACAGACAGACACAGACAGACAGACAGACAGACAGACAGAGACAGAGACTGAGTCTGAATGGCTTGATGATTAGGCCACAGGTCCATTTCTATAAATGAGTGCACATGAGAAACATACACCTGCAAGCACATCTTCCATACATCCACAAATGCTAAGTCAAATAAATGTAAAGAACAAGAAGAGAAAAAAAAAACGTAAAGAGCCACAAAGGATCAGGGCAATTTGGATTAATCAAAGCAAATGATTGGCAGAAGCAGAGAAATACATTCGTGTATGAACAATGCGCTGTACTTGACGTGGGAATGCGTGAACTTTTATCACCTCCGACAGTTGAGATTTAGACTAATTAGGACGGATGACTTTTTGTCTCATCTGACAACTCACAGTCAATATGAAACAAAGTCTGCTGTCTAGGCATCACGGATCTGAAAGGTATTATAAACACAGAAATCCAAGCGCGCATATAGCGGGTTTGTCATTTGAAGCAAGAAGAAATGAAACCTTGAAACTGGATGGGTATTAAAACCGTTTCAAAGAATGTTATGTTCTCGAATCTCGATGTATCTATGACATTTGCGTACGAAACACACTTCAGTTTTCGAACTTGCTCTGCAAAAAGGACTGGAGGAATGGGTCAAATGGTTACTAAACACACGCAAGCACATCTTCCATACACCCACAACGCACAGCCCAATAGTTGCAAAGAACAAGGGAAAACAGGAAAACGAGCTACAAGGTATCAAGGTAATGTGGATTAATTAAACCAAATGGTTAGCAGAACCAGAGAAATATCATTGCATATGAACAATACACTGTACTTGACAATACACTCTATGCGAAGCGTTTCACTAGCACTCATTTGGTGGGCTGTTAGAATCTCGTGTGTCGGGCGCGATTCTCATGAAAACTCTATTTGCATGAATCTTCTAGCCTTTTCATCTTTTAAAGCGTATGTATGTAGAAAATCGGATTCCAATCTGATAAAACGTGTACATATTACATGATTCTTCTGAAACACCACCACCCAGTAAACACAAGAAAAATAAGAAACTGAAATACACGCTTACTTACACGATTCATTTGAACTTTTACAAAGGTCTTTTTTCCCCACAGTATTCACGTAGATAATCGCGAATCTGTCAAAATCCACGAAGTTTACGTGATTCTCCTTGTTTAAATAAATTTATTTTCCACTTTACGTGATTCTTTTAAAACAGTTCGATCAGGTTTAGATTCAAGACGCACGATTCAACCATAACATACGTACTCACAGGTATCTTCTGAAAGAAAATGTCTGCTTGATTCTTCTTCTGCATACTGCAGAATTCTGTCCCAGTCGGCATAACCGTACTACAGCAATCAACAGCATTATTTAGACAAGCAGATTAAACGTTAACTATTATTTGTGTTTTTCACTCATCCCATAACCCCTTTGAAACTGGTGCTCTCCGTCTGTCTGTTTGAGTGTCCGTCCGTCTGTGTGTTTCAAAAATGTTTTTGTGACCACCACAGATGAAAAAAAGAAAACCTACCTCATTAATTCTAAAAGTTCGACTTTAAATTGCTAAATTCCAAAAGTCGATGAATACATTTCTCTTTTTGAAAATAAAAACAAAAAACAAAAACAAGAAAAAAAAAAAAACACGTGCGCATGCAGAGAATATGCATATTTGCTAAGCACTTAGTTGTGTAGATCTCGGAGATTTTAGCAATCACAGAGTCAAGGGAGTGGGGTTAATTCAGTGTGATTGATATGATTCACCGATGTGCTGCGTGACCGATTCGATTCGTCGATGTCCTGTGTGACTGATTTGGTTTTCTGATATCCCATACGATTATATGCTGAAGTCATGTATGCGCACAGGAAGCATGTATTTTGCAAAATTTAGCGGTCAGTTCTGCAAAATCTGCTCTGTGTGTCATTCTGAAATGCGGCACAAAGATGTCCCAATCACAATGGTTAATATTTAACTTTTGGGAGATTAGCTTGCGCAGACAGGATAGATAGGATCGACCTCCGCATTTCTCTTTTTTCTTTCTTTTTTCTTTTTTTTTTTTTTGTGAGAGTAATGGCCGCTGTTGACTTAATTTGAATAGAGTTTAGAGCCGGATATTCAGCACAATGGTATGCACGACCGTTTTATAACCTGTTGTCCCATTCATTTTTATTTCTGTCATCTGGTATAATTCACAGAAATGGATCATTCTGGACAAAAAGACGTAACCTATTTTTCAAAATGAGTTCAGAGTTTCTGCTTGGTGATTTTTCGTAGAAGGATATTTGTCTTTCTTTTCCAAGGATTTAAATAGCTTTTTTGATCTCATAATGTGTGCAAGGCAAGCGTCATAAGGGGAATAATGTTGCTAGAGCCCAACGGGGATCAGCCTGGTACTCAATGTTACTTAGACCTTGTGGTTTTTAACTTTTTGAAA
>JADBJO010000686.1:287500-300000 GCA_016801955.1 Conus betulinus | reverse complement strand
GAAGGTCATAACCAGTCCACTTTTCTTTCTACTTCCATTTCACTTTTTCCGAACCAAAATATGAAAGAATGTGAGAGGGGGGGGGGGGGGGGGGGGGGGGGGGGGAGGGGGGGGGTGAACGGGGGGATGAACGGGTGGGAATGTGACTGGGGGTGGGGGGAGAGGGGAGCGTGAGGGGCGACAGTGGGATGAAGTAAGTTAAGGTTAGAGAGAGAGAGAGAGAGAGAGAGAGAGAGAGAGGGGGGGGGGAGAGGGAGGACCCGTACACAGATATGTATACACAAACTAACCAACCAGTAGAAAGATCAACACAGTCCATCAAGAGAGAACAAAGGCACAGATAATCCAACTAAAACATGTTTGTTTAAGCGACACCCCACCCCTCTGCATCACAGCTACATTCAAACGGTCCAGTCTCTTCCTGGCCCTGGAGGTCACGCAGTCTACTTCCGGATCCAGGTCATCACGATACTGGTGCTGAAACACCGCTTCTGGCCAACTCTGTCTGCTGTGCATTAATCTGATCATCACGTTACAATATAGCTCTGCGCCCCTCAGTGGATGTACCACCCTTCTCTCCCCTTCCCAGGACACCCCTGCTCCACCTCACCACCTCTACCACCCTCCTGGAAATTGCTATCACTTTGCGTCTGCCAAACACACCCTCCTGTCTCTGTTGTGTCTGGGAGTTGGTTTGGGGTACATCATTACAAGGGGAAGGCGAGGGAAATAACGGCGAAAGAGACGGGGAGAGAGGAGCGGGAGTCGAGTAGAAAGTGAGGTATAGAACTGGTTTTTTCACACACACACACATACACACACACACACATACACACACACATACACACACACACACACACACACACACACACACACACACACACACACACACACACATACACACACACACACACACACACACACACACACACACACACACACACACACACACACACACACAGCGCGCGCGCGCGCGCGCGCACTATGCACGGTTGAACATGAAAGCATTAAAAAATGGGGATGTTGATGAAACCTATTCTTTCATGCCTCTCTTTCACAAAGGTTCAGGGTATCCCCTTCTTCCTCCGCAAAAACTCTGAGGTTTGACAATTTTCGAAAGAAGTTTTCTCAAAAAAAAAACTAAATGCAAATGATCTAGTTATTTCCACCGGAAGGCCGGGTGTCTCTTCTAACAGTTCCGGGTCACCACGATATTTGCGCCGAAACACCTCTCCTGCCTCACCTTGTCCATCAGCCTGATCATCACATCACCCGATCACTTTGCCCAAGGCGGAAGGAACAGCTTTCCCTCCCCTTCCCTGGAGACTCCCATTCCCCCTATGTCACTTCCACCCCCCTTCCCGCAATCGCCATCACTTTGTCCGTGTCAGTCAAACACACCATCCCGTCCCTGTTCTGTCTGACAGACAGTCTGGGGGGACACACTTAGAGGACAGAGGCCAGAGAAATGATAGTGAAAGGGACCGGGAAAGAGGGCGCTGATGTTGGAGAGAAAGTCAGAAATAGACTAGGTATATGTAGACCTCACATTCACTGCACTGCGAGAGCGAGAGAGAGAGAGAGAGAGAGAGAGAGAGAGAGAGATTGCACAGACAATAACACACAGATGCTACTTAATAAAAAGCCATCTTCTCCCCTGCTTCTCCTTCACTTAGGATGTTGGTCTCTGTATTGATGACACCCAGCTCCTAATGTGGCAGCTTGCTCCCTTCCTCTGTCAGTCTGTCGGCCTCCTCATTTGTCTGAAGATTCAGGGTGTCCCCTTCTTCTTTTAGTTCCTTGGCTAAAACTCTTGAGGTTTACATACAGTGAGATTTTCGCGCAAGTGTCTGTGTTCACCCCCACCATTGAGGCAGCCATATTCCGTTCTCGGGGACGATGATCTACACGACACTACACCAGTGGGCATGTCAGATGTTTTGCTGATTAGTTTCTGTTCGCGTGACATCTATCCTACCGGCGTACAGTGACCCACTCTTTTACGAAGTCTGGAATGAGATTTAACAACGTACGTGCACTATTTTTCTTTCTTTTCTTTTGTCTCGTTCGTGAAACGCACGCGTCCCAACACACAGGACCTAGGTTTAAAGTTTTGTCTGAAAGACTTGGAAAGATTCAATGGTGTCTGCACAGGTCAGACAGTCTCTACTGCCTGTGTGTCTTTGGATCGATCATCAGAAGGCTGACAGCTTTCTAGACAGAACTTTTTGGAAGTGAGCCTGTCACTGGAGGGAACTGTTGCGATTTTTTTTTTTTTCAAACATACAAACTCAATAACCAATTTAACCAAATTTGCAGCACGTGTATGTTTTCCATTAAGAAGCAGCCTAGGAGGGATCCACATGATTCTGCAGTCAGCAATCCACAATCTCACAGTTTCAGGCAACTGTGCATGAGGGAGAAATGGTGAGACCTGTTCAGATATTGTGCATAGTGTAAAATCTGCGACAGCATACTTTCCTTAATTCCACAAAGTGATTTCGTTTCGCTTCATTCGTCTAAATCTTCACCCAGCTGATTTGCAATTTTGGCAGTGGGATCTTGTGTCACTATTGAGAAGCAAGACTCACAGCCAAACTGTCTCCTGACCTGCTTTATGTGGACATCAGCATTCTAGATGACGATGGCGCCATCTTCATCATTGACCATGTCTGTCCCAGGGTTCTGTAAGTGGCGATGCGTTATTCCCTGATCAGTTTGTCTTTGGGAAGTCTTGGGTATCCCTGGATAGCAGCGTGGCTGTTCAGGGTGGGGTTTCTTCTGGGGAGAGGTTTCAACCATTCTTACTGATACTTTGGAGGATCTACCATTTGTAGATGAAAATGAAATAAACTCAGGGAAGTAAAATTCTACAGCCCTCCCAGGCATCGTCTCTCAGGAGTTGGCAGTTGAGAGAATGGGGGAGGAGGGGGGGGGGGGGGGGGGGGGGGGGGGGGGGGGGTGTTGGATGTGGGAGGTAGGAATGCTGGCCAGGGAAGAATGCAGGCCAGGGAATTAGTACATTTTTGGTGATACAGGCCTACGTCAGACAGTCATTTGATAGCTTTACAACTGTTGTCTCTGACTTGTGAACATGGCAATATGGCATGCAACATTTCACAATTTGAATTCACATTTTCTTATCATTTTTTTTAAGTGTTCATTGCGTCATGCTAAGACTTCCTGGCTTCCGCAATACTCACAAGTTTGTTAACTTTTTTCCCCCTTTTTTTACGCTGTCTCTTTTCAGCCAGGCTTTTGACTTGTGTTGTTCCAGTAAAACTGCAAAATTCCCAGACGCATCCGGTAGACTGTCCAGCGCCTTATGGATTTCCTTTTACTCATTTTTGCACAGTGAATGATCATATCACAACATAAAGAGGCCGCCTCATGGCTTGTATTTCCTATCCAGTCTTTTATCCGATTAGTGAAGGCACTGGCATGCAGGGAAGACTTTCTTGCCAACACGCTGTCACAGAGCCCTGGGGAGACGTTATGCTTCACTTCAGACAAGAACAGAGGAACCCAGTGGAGTGAAGCGTCGCGCGCGTGAGCGCGCGCACAAACAAACACACACACATACGCGCGCTCAAAAGTACGCACACATCTACACACACGCGCGCACGCACACACATACACACACACGCGCACGCGTGCGCGCGCGCGCGCGCGCGCGCGCGCACACACACACACACACGAAAGCACGCACGGACGCACACGCGCACATACGAATGTGTAAGTTCGTGTGATTGCCATACGTGTGTTGAGAGTCCACTCTGGGAAATCTTAAATATTTTTGTTCTCTCTCTCTCTCTCTGTCTCTGTCTCTCTCTCTCTCTCTCTCTCTCTCTCTCTGAGTGTGTGTGTGTGTGTGTGTGTGTGTGTGTGTGTGTGTGTGTGTGTGTGTGTGTGTGTGTGTGTGTGTGTGTGTGTGTGTGTGTGTGTACGCATGTGCGTGTGTGTAAGATGGAGATGCCAACCATGTCTTTATTACAGATTAATGTCAGTTTGATTTACAATTTGCAAATAATTAAATGTAGGCTACAGCAACATTACTGCCAGATGTAAATTGAAAAAAAAAAAAAAAAAAACGCACTCCGATCGCTGTGCGTATGCTTACAAGATTTAACGTCTGCGGATGTGTGTGTGTGTGTGTGTGTGTGTGTGTGTGTGTGTGTGTGTGTGTGTGTGTGTGTGTGTGCGCGCGCGCTTGCGCGATGCGCGCGCGCGTGTGTGTGTGTGTGAGTGTGTGTGTGTGTGTGTGTGTGTGTGTGTGTGTGAATGTGTGTACCCGCGTGCATGAATTTGATGTGTGTGTGTGTGTGTGTGTGTGTGTGTGTGGGGTGCGCGCGCGCGCGCGCGCAACGCGCGCGTGTGTGCGTGTGAAAGCATATGCACGCACGTGCATGTGTGCCTGCTTATCTTACGAACCAAACCCATTTTATATCCTCAAGTGTCGGAGGGACACGGAACTCACAAAGAACGAAACGCTGCTAAACGCCAAGATGGCGACTTCCATACCCGGGGGCCATCATTGTCGGCGTCATTAACACAGAGCGGCAGCACGTCCAAAGCAGGAGGCAATTTGCCGGGACAGCGGACAGAGCCCAAAAGCCAGAGTGCTTCTCCCACACTCTGCCTTCCGCACAGTTCTTTTTTTTTTTTTCTTTGTGCTCCGTTCTTCCTCTTCTTCCTTTGTTCCTCCCTCCAAGTTTTCATCTTCCGCTCTTTGGAGGAAGTATGGCGCTCTGAAATTGTGGCGGTGGAAGTAGTTGTGGCAACGGGCGTGCACGAGGTGTTGGGGATGTGTTTTGAGGGGGGTGGGTGTGGGTGGTGAAAAATATTCTCTCTCTCTCTCTCTCTCTCTCTCTCTCTCACACACACACACACACACACACACACACACACACTCCCCCTCCCTTTCATATTTGCCTGAAGCAACCTTTTCTTTGAAGTTGGTACAAAGGGAAGTGAACAACACCCTCTCCCCCCCCCCCCTCTCCACTCTTCCCTCCATTCATTGCTTTTGTGGCTCTTATACCTGGAAGCCATGACTGTCGACGTCATTCACAACGGCAACATGTCACACAGTCCCTTGATAATTACAGTCTTGGAGAGGGTAGTTCCACAGGAAGGAACTGAAGCAAGGTTTATATTACATGACCGACAAACAAATGGATCCAACGAATGACGATGCAAAAGCTGCTCGTTTTGACCACTGAGTTCTTTGTCTTGTCTTCGTCATCACACTGTAAAACACCTCAGCCGTCAAAACGTGAAGCTTTCGTATTGTCATTTGTTTTGTTCTGGTCATTTGGGCAACCTTGTAACATAACTTTTATCCCTATTTGGCAACCTTGTAACATAACTTTATCCTTATTTGGCAACCTTGTAACATAACGTTATCTTTGTTTGGCAATCTTGTAACATAACTTTATCCTTATTTGGCAATCTTGTAACATAACATTATCCTTATTTGGCAACTTTGTAAATATAAACTTACTCATAGCTGATATTGCTGTAGACTGTCAAAACCTGCTGACCTTTCAACCATCACAGCCCCTGGACTATTGTTGGTGTAAGCTGGATTATCACACCTCTCTGACCATTACTGACAGAGGCTGGATTATCACACTCATTGACCATTACTGATACATTACAGGTTGTCAAAGTCCACTGACCATAACTGGTATAGGAGGGATTGTCACAACTAAATGATCATTACTGATATAGGATGGATTGTCACGATACATAGACTATTACTGATAGGGTTGGATTGCCACGACTCATTGACTATTACTGATATAGGCTGGATTGTTTACAACTCACTGACTATTATTGATATAGGCTGGATTGTCACGAGACATCGATTATTATTATATATAAGCTGTGATTGTCACGATTCATTCATTGACTATTCATTGACTATATATTATGGCATAGGTTGGATTGTCACGACACATCGACTATTACTGATATAGGCCGGATTGTCACGATTCATTCATTGACTACTATATTAATGGCATAGGTTGGATTGTCACGACACATCGACTATTACTGATATAGGCTGGATTGTCACGATTCATTCATTGACTATTATATTAATGGCATAGGTTGGATTGTCACGACACATCGACTATTACTGATATAGGCTGGATTGTCACGATTCATTCATTGATTATTATATTAATGGCATAGGCTGGATTTTCACGACACATCGACTATTACTGATATAGGCTGGATTGTCACGATTCATTCACTATGACTATTAATGACACAGGTTGGATTGTCACGACACATGGAGTACTAGTGATATAGGCTGGATTGTCACGATTCATTCATTGACTATTACTGATATAGGTTGGATTGTCATGACACATTGACTATTACTGATATAGGCTGGATTGTCACGATTGATTCATTGACTATTATACTACTGAGATAGGTTGGATTGTCACGACACATTGACTATTACTGATAAGTGCTGGATTGTCACGACACATTGACTATTACTGATAAAGGCTGGACTGTGACGACACATTGACTATTACTGATATAGGCTGGATTATCACGACTCATTCATTGACTGTTGTTGATATAGGCTGGATTGTCACGACTCGTTGACTATCACTGATACAGGCTGGATTGTCACGACTCATTCATTGACTATTACTGATAGAGGCTGCATTGTCATGACACATTAACTATTACTGATATAGGCTGGATTGTCACAACTCATTCACTGACTATTATTGATAAAGGCTGGATTGTTACGACACATTGACTCTTACTGATATTAGCTGGGTTATCACGCCTCATTCATTGACTGTTACTGACATAGGCTGGATTGTCACGGCTAATTCATTGACTATTACTGATGCAGGTTGGATTGTCACCACTCACTGACCATTGATGATATAGGCTGGATTGTCACGGCTCACTGACCATTACTGATACAGGATGGATTATTACGACTCATTGGCTATTACCGATATAGGCTGGACTGTCACGACACATTGACTATGACTGATTAAATTGAGATTATCATCACCCATTGACCATTGCTGATGAAGATTGAATTGTCATAAATGCCGATTGGATTGTCAAAACTCACTGACCATTACTGATATAAACTGATTGTTGCCACTCACTGACCATTACTGATATGAAGTGACCATTACTAGTATGGATTCAACTATCTCGACTCGCTGACCATACTGGACCGTCACACTGTTACTATAAATGGAACTATCACAACTCACAATTGGCTGTCACAATCTGTTGACCATGTATTTGGCTGTGCAAAAGTTTAACAACATTGCAAACGTTGGGTATAGAGACAATGTCATCTCCTGTGACAAATGAACTATAGATGACAGATAAAGTGCCTTTGGCTTTCGATTTTGGAACACATTGCAGAGTACATTGCACAATGTAAGTCCCACACGGTAATCATGATACAGACGTCACAACATAGGTGACATCCAGTGTTCGTCTTCAAAGTTTTAAAAGGCTGAATTCGAGCCCTGCCTTGGGATCTGTGACGCCAGGTATAAAACGGCTGCAAAGAAAAATGAGAAAATGTGTAAACCGTTGGGGAGGGGGGGGGGGGGGGGGGGGGGGTAACAGAGCGAAATCATGATAAAATGTTCTGAAAAATCTTGGCGGACAATTTTCAGCTTTCTTGTTTTTGATCCAATGTCTTTTTTTCAGTTTCAGCGAATCACACACACACACACACACACACACACACACACACACACACACACACACACTTTTTTTCGCCGAAAGCGGAAGAATTTCAAGCCGTAATACTAAAACATGGACAGTTTGGTTCCATCACTTCACCATCCTCAGCGCCTGTGAAACTGGGGTCTGCGCGCAGACACGAGAACTATGGTGGCAACAAACAACAGAAACAGCAACAAAATAACAGTAACCCCAACCGCTCACATGCCAAGGGTAGTAATGCATCCCCTAGTGCTCTTGAACACGGGTTGCAATACCTTTGGCACATTCTGCACAACATGTTTCGTCTGGTCTTGAAAACTGTGAGGTGTTGTGCATGCTATGTACAGTTACTTCCAGGATTAATATTTCACATCATTAAATTACGAAACTCAAACATCACCTCTCCTTCGAGAGTGGCCAGTCTTCTTCAGGACATTTGCCCATTGTGGGTGCATTGTCGTCGCTATCGTCATCCGCCTCTTACGAAACTGCTGCTCTTCTTTTCGTCTGGATCTTCAACGATCCATCACAGCGTTACTATCAAGTATCATCACCACTATCATTACCATTACAGTCATTTCCATTGTTGTCACAACCACCATCTTTGTCATCGCTACGATCATTGTCATAATCATTACCACCCTCATCACTGCTGTCATGACTACAATCATCATCACCACTACTATCACCATCGTCATCACCATGTTCTTCTTCTTTGTGTGATGCTGCTTCTCTTCTTCCTCCATTTCTAGGACTGCTACCCCGCCCCCTCCCCCCATCATCATCTTCCGTTGTTTGTGTGAAGTGACTGGAATGTTTACTGTAAAAGCAAAGGCTCAATTTGTCACGTTTTCTCAGAGACAAGTTAAATATTGTTGCAGAAAGCGTAGACGTTGCCTTTTAGACTATCGATCGAGCACGCATGAGCCGGTAGGGAAGAGGTTTTCTTTCTTCCGTTTCGATCTTTCTTATCACCCCAGTCGTTGTTATCGACCCTATCTCGGCAACTTGCCACCCCCCCCACCCCCTCACCTCCTCCTTCCTACCTTCCTTCCCCTAGCGCATACTTCAAACAAGTAAAAATTACAGTGTAAAAAGAAAAGAGAAGAACCCGCCCCCCCCCCCTCCCCCCCCCCCCCCCCCCAAAACAAACAACAAAAGTGTAATCGGGAAAAAGGGAGAGAGTGGGATGGGATTCAAAGATGCGCAATAGATGTGTGTGTGTGTGTGTGTGTGTGTGTGTGTGTGTGTGTGTGTGTGTGTGCGTGCGTGCGAGTGTGTGTGTGTGTGTGTGTGTGTGTGCGCGTGCGCGCGTGCGCGCGTATGAACGAGCACGTGGATGTATGAGAGAGAGAGAGAGAGAGAGAGAGAGAGAGAGAGAGAGAGAGAGAGAGAGAGAGAGAGAGAGAGAGAGAGAGGGGGGGGGGGGGGGGGGGGGGGGGGGGCGCTCGCCTTCCTTCCAGAGGAATCTCGAACACAGTTTCTAGAACGGTAAACGGGTATTTTTCTTTTTTTCTTCTTAACTCGAACGGTCGTCAGGATCTATCGGTTAAGGCAGATCGCTAGTGTCGGATGAGCTGCATTATCGCTTTAACAACAGCACAGTAATGTTTCTCATGTGTCATGACACACCACAGATACAATGTTCATGAGATATTCGTTATCGGTACTCTGCATGTGTGAGGGTGGGAAGTGGGGGCGGGCAATAGAATCAAGACATCATATCTGTGTCTGCTTTTGGGAATCCTTTTGTCCAATGGAGAATGTCACAATACACGGAAATCAATAAATGTACATCTGTTCGGAAAAAAAAAGCTGCAGCGATTGAAAAAAAAAAATCAGTTACTCGGTAGAACGCCTTCTCCAACCAATGCCTAAACAGTTACTATTTTCATGATCTGGACTGCCATTTTCAAGACGTTTTTCTTCAAAGACAATTATTACGCTGACCGTTCCAAGAGACTAACATTCAACAGCCCCCCCCCCCCCCTCCTCCCCCCTTGTCTGTTGCAATACATAATGAAAAGCTTTTTCCTTCATTGTGCAACTGTGGATACAGCTTGTCTGGGCAGCAAGGAACCGTCCCGGTGGAAGAATGTTCAAGAGTAGCGTCCCTTTTGTGCGGACACTAATGTGGATGAATGGCATTATCGCTGCATTATTGAGGCACTCGGCTGGGGAGAATAGTGTCTGTGTCGTTTGTCAGTCTTGTGTGTGTGTGTGTGTGTGTGTGTGTGTGTGTGTGCGCGCGCGCGCGCGCGCGCACGTGCCTCTTTCGAAAGGACAGTTTCCCAGTTTCCATCCATCTCTCTATCTTTTTTCCCATGAGTCTCCCTCACTGTCTTCCTTTCTACCGCCCCCCCTCCCCCCCTCCCACACACACACACACACACTCTCTCACGCTGTCCCTTACACCGTACATCTCTGTGTAGACATTTTCTCAAATGCCATATCCACTACATTCATCACTTTAAAAGAAACAAAACTGAATTAGATAACGGGTTCTCATTTCTTTCTGTTGTTTACTCCATGCCTCCCCCCCCCCCCCTTCTCCCTCATCATGTTATTTGCTTCACATATTCTGTTAATTCAGACTTATCATATGTATATTGCAGTGACGTTCATACAAACACACATGCTTATACACACTATGTACATTCATATAAGGCATGCAGGTACGCAGGCAGGCAGGCAGGCAGGCAGGCAGGCACACACACACACACACACACACACACACACACACACACACATACACACACACACACATGCTTATACACACTATCCAAATTCATATAGGCAGGCACGCACACATACACACGCACACACACATACACACAGACAAACACACACACACACACACACACACACATGCACGCACACACATGCGCGCGCGCGCGCGCACACACATGCACGCACACACACACACACACACACACACACACACACACACACACACACACACACACACACACACACACACTCCACTTAGAAACACGGTTGGAGACACACACACACACACACACACACACACACACACACACACACACACACACACACACACACACACATAAATAGCCCCTCAAACTGAGACGCGCACAAGCGCACACTCACGCACACCCACCCGCCAAATCACACACAGACACAGACACACATGCATACACACACAACTCCCCCCCCCCCCCCCGCCCCCCCACAACCACACACATGCACAAACAGATACAGAATCAAGTTTGTCCCAGTGCTGATTAAATCATAAAGGAATGTATTACTCAAATTAACTCGCCCTAACCTTAAATGTTAAGACAGAGAGAGAGAGAGAGACAGAGGGGGGGGGGGGGGGGGGGAGGGGAGAGAGAGAGACAGAGAGAGAGAGAGAGAGAGAGAGAGAGAGAGAGAGAGACAGACAGACAGACAGAGAAACAGACAGGGAGACAGACAGACCTAGAGAGAGAGAGAGAGTGAGAGAGAGAGAGAGAGAGAGACAGAGATTGAGAGAGAGACAGAGAGACAGAGAGAGACAGACAGACAGACAGACAGACAGACAGAGATAGAGACAGACAGAAAGACAGACAGACAGACAGATCACGGAATGGTCATATCAAACATCTGACGCGGAACTCCTCGGAGGAATGGGACCGGCTATCTGGCGAAGGGATAAACACTGCACGCTGAGATGACACAGTGACAGACAACTTAGAGAGAGAGAGAGAGAGAGAGAGAGAGAGAGAGAGAGAGAGAGAGAGAGAGAGAGAGAGAGAGAGAGAGAGAGAGATGTTTGTGTATATGTGTGAACTCGTCCATGTGCAAGCGCACTCGTGTGTGTGTGTGTGTGTGTGTGTGTGTGTGTGTGTGTGTGTGTGTATGTGTGTGTGTGTGTGTGTGTGTGTGTGTGTGTGTGTGTGTGTGTGTGTGTGTGTGTGTGTGTACCTGTGCGTGCGTGCATGTGTGTATGTGTGCGCGCGATCTGTATGTGTACATGTACCCAGTTACGTCATTTTTTGCGTGCATGTTTGTATCTTTTTCGAGTGTGCGTGTGTGCACGTGTGTATGTGCATGTGCACATGTGTTATGTGTGTTATGTGTGTGCATGTACATGTGCAAGCTATATGTATATGTGTGAATTAATGTCAGTGCGTGTGTATGACCATGGAATGCATGTGTGTTTGTAATCTAAGGTCTGTTCTCCCCCTCCCTCTCTTTCCCCCTTCCCCCTCCCACCTTCCCCCCCCCCCCCCCCCCCCCCCCCCCCCCCCCCCTCTCCACACACACACACACACACACACACACACACACCGATTTCTCCTTCAAGAATCAGAGGGAAACAAAAAAACGCACTAGGAATGAAATGCCGCTTCCACAAACATGGCGACTACCATACCCGGGGGCCACCATTGTTGACATCATTAACACGCAACAGCCGCACGTGCAAACCGGAGGGCGATGTGCCTGAAACAGACGACCAAGACAGCGAGAGTGTTGCTCCCTTGCTCCCCTCCCCCCTCCTCCCCCTTCAGTCCTCTTTCCTTCCTTCCCTTAAAATTTGAATTGAATTCCTTGGAGGAGATGGGGCTTTTCGAAATTTGGTGGTGGTCATGGTGGTATTAGCGTGAGAGGGTGGGATCTTTGTCTCTTCTCTCTTTTTAATCTCTCTCTCTCTCTCTCTCTCTCTCTCTCTCTCTCTCTCTCTCTCTCACACACACACACACACACACATACACACACACACACACGCGCACGCGCGCGCGCGTGCGCGCACACATACCAGGGGC
>JADBJO010000686.1:275000-282500 GCA_016801955.1 Conus betulinus | reverse complement strand
CTTTTGTAAAACATTGCAAATCCAATTCTGGCTCGACAGCCACCAGAGTATAGAGAGCAGTTTTCAGCCACTGGTTCCACAGAAGAGCGGAGCTGACCAGGGAGAGTCGGACTGAAACTGTCCTGACACCAGGGAGAGTCGGACTGAAACTGTTCTGACACCAGGGAGAGTCAGACTGAACCTGTCCTGACACCAGGGAGGGTCGGACTGAACCTGTCCTGACACCAGGGAGAGTCGACTGAAACTGTCCTGACACCAGGGAGAGTCGGACTGAAACTGTCTTGACACCAGGGAGAGTCGGACTGAAACTGTCCTGACACCAGGGAGAGTCGGGCTGAAACTGTCCTGACACCAGGGAGAGTCAGACTGAACCTTCCTGACACCAGGGAGAGTCAGACTGAAACTGTCCTGACACCACGGAGAGTCAGACTGAAATGACACCAGTGCTCAGTGCACAGGACTGGTGGGAGGCAGACGTCAGTTGGAGCAGTTCACCAATATTTCACTGTGTGTGTGTGTGTGTGTGTGTGTGTGTGTGTGTGTGTGTGTGTGTGTGTGTGTGTGCGCGTGTGTGGTGTGTGTGTGTATGCGTGGATGTTCTTGATTTGGTACATGTACTAGTTATTAGTTAACCTTCCACACTATTTTCAGAGAGGAGAGGTAAGGAGATGAGTGGGATGGTGAGGATGTGGGGGTAAGGGGAGTAGGGGGCAGGGGACAGAACACAGACTCGACTATATGATGGTGTACCGATCTACCCAACTGTAATGGTGTACCGATCTACCCAACTGTAATGGTGTACCGATCTACCCAACTGTAATGGTGTACCGATCTACCCAACTGTAATGTGTGTACCGATCTACCCAACTGTAATGGTGTACCGATCTACCCAACTGTAATGGTGTACCAATCTACCCAACTATAATGGTGTACCAATCTACCCAACTGTAATGGTGTACCAATCTACCCAACTGTAATGGTGTACCAATCTACCCAACTGTAATGGTGTACCAATCTACCCAACTGTAATGGTGTACCAATCTACCCAACTGTAATGGTGTACCCAGTCTACCCAACTGTAATGGTGTACCAATCTACCCAACTGTAATGGTGTACCAGTCTACCCAACTGTAATGGTGTACCAATCTACCCAACTGTAATGGTGTACCAATCTACCCAACTGTAATGGTGTACCAATCTACCCAACTGTAATGGTGTACCAATCTACCCAACTGTAATGGTGTACCAATCTACCCAACTGTAATGGTGTACCAATCTACCCAAATATAATGGTGTACCAACCTACCCAATATAATGGTGTGCCAATCCACCCAACTGGAATGGTGTACCGATCTACCCAACTGTAATGGTGTACCAATCTACCCAAATATAATGGTGTACCAATCTACCCAAATATAATGGTGTACCAATCTACCCAACTAGAATGGTGTACCAATCCACCCAACTAGAATGGTGTACCAATATACCCAACTAGGACGGTGTACCAATCTACCCAACTCTAATGGTATACCAATCTACCCAACTATAACGGTGTGCCAGTCTACCTAACTATAATGGCGTACCAATCTACCCAACTATATAACGGTGTGCCAATCTACCTAACTATAATGGCGTACCAATCTACCCAGTTGTACTAAGAAAAAGGAGGGGAAGGAGTGGACATCAAATTCAGCGGCAGTGATTGCCAGTCTGCTACAGCTTTTTCAAGGGAAGGAAGGGGGGTTGGGGGGTGGGAGTGGAGAGGAGAAGGATAGGGATGGAAGACAGACAGACTAACTTGCAGTCTTCACCGAGCTTCTAGGGTATTCCGGAGAAGGGGGTAGAGCGGCCTGACCTATAGACAGCTGCAGCATCTCACCAATTTCCACAGAGGTAGGCGAGTGGATGGGGAAAGGGAGGGTGGAATGGAAAGGTAGGTGGACAGATGTCGGCTGCACTGGCTGACCAACGTTCCAGACTTCACTGGCGTGGAGCTAGACAAACCTCCATGAACACAATGGTCAGGGATTACGACTCAAGGATCCCACTAACATATCTCCGGATCAGTTCTTCCAACGTCATGGGGTTTGACAGGGATGGATGGTGGAGAGAGGCTGGGGTTGAGGTTGGTGTGAGGTGGGGGTGGGGGGGGGGGGGGGGGGGGGGGGGGGGGGGGGGGGGGGGGGGGGGGGGGGGGGGAGGGGGGGCGAGGAAGGAGGAGGGGGCCAAGACAAAAGGACAGACAACAGGTGGATGGGAGAGCGGGGCGAAGTACAGTGTGAGTTCAGGATGACACAGACACGAGGAGCGAATAGACAAAAGAGGCACACAGGGCCTATTAGAGAGAGAGAGAGAGAGAGAGAGAGAGAGAGAGAGAGAGAGAGAGAGATTCAGATGTTTTATTTATGTACAGGCCATTGCCCCTCATGAAGGGGTGTAACTGAACAATCATTTCACACCAGGTTTGTTTTTTACATGCAAACTGTAAGGTTAAAGATAGTGTTTTACCGAGAGTGAGAGAGAGAAAGAGAGAGAATGAGCAAGGCAGAGTGTTACAATGTATCTTTATTTCAAAACGTCAAAAGTACTGGCTTAGATAGCCAATTCTCATACTTGTCGTTACCATTCTACTATGCTGGTACTAAATGATACAACGCATTCATCAAAACATATTACCTGTTTACATAAAGATCCTGTTAAAAACAGCAACAGCAGCAGCAAAAACAACCCAGAATCAAGCACAACGAATTTTCAACACTGAAATAAGTACATAAAACATAGTAGTTTAAAAAAAAACAGCAACAGCTGTAAAATAGCATGTATGGATGTAACGCAATTTTAAATGACATTTCAAAATTAAAAAAGAAAAAGCAGTGAACATCACAGAATTTAATGCCGCAACAGCAAGAATATAATACCGCACTTATGTCATTTCACCCAAAGTGAAAGAACAAAATGACGAGAAATATTTTAAAAGAATGATCAGACTCTCTCTCTCTCTCTCTCTCTCTCTCTCTCTCTCTCTCTCTCTCTCTCTCTCTCTCTCTCTCTCTCTCTCTCTCTCTCTCTGTCCTTCCTCCCCAGTTGACAAACCAAATATCTGAAAGATTATTCTCGAAAGAGGATAGCGTCGTTGATGTACGACACATCTGTATGAAGGGAGTTCCACAGATATGGTCCTGAGAATGACAAGCTCATTTGGAAGATACCAACTCTAGGTCTTGGTAACAATCACTGCTGGCTCGACCTGGAATTGTTCAGTCGTGATTTTGTGAACAGCTTAGACAAATGTGATGGGAGTTTATTGTTCAAAACCTTACATACCAGAAAACCTTTATCAAAGCCGAAATGTTCTGAAAGAGATAGGATTTGTGCTGTTCTATCTTTCGTTCAGCTGACAGGCGTAGACCAGGTAAAACGAGTCTGGCTATAGGATTTGTGCTGTTCCATCTTTCGTTCAGTTGACAGGTGTAGACCAGGTAAAACGAGTCTGGCTATAGGATTTTGTGCTGTTCTATCGTCATCATTCAGCTGACAGGCATAGACCAGTAAAACCCGTCTGGCCATAGGATTTGTGCTGTTCTATCTTTCTTTCAGGTGACAGGCGTAGACCAGGTAAAACCCGTCTGGCTATAGGATTTGTGCTGTTCCATCTTTCGTTCAGGTGACAGGTGTAGGCCAGGTAAAACGAGTCTGGCTATAGGATTTGTGCTGTTCTATCTTTCGTTCAGGTGACAGGTGTAGACCAGGTAAAACGAGTCTGGCTATAGGATTTGTGCAGTTCCATCTTTCGTTCCATTGACAGACGTACCTCAGGTAAGACGAGTCTGGCGGCTCTCCGATACAGGGACTCTAATCTTTTCAGATGTACACCAGCACTGTCATCCCCACACGGTGGAAACAGACTCAGTATGAGATCTTATATGGGCTCAGTTACATATTTTTTTCTGGAACGAGCATAAGTAGTGTTTTAATTTCTTTAAAATGAAAGAATTTCTCAAGATAATTTTGCACATTTAAATCAACATGCCCCTCCCATTGCAGCTGACAGTCCACAACTGCTAATAGTCTATGTTTCCTGACTCGACTGAACTGATGCCCTTGCTTCGATAAACCAACTGGAAACAAACCTAGCTGGTCTTTGTTGAGTGGGTATAACCAAACACTCTGTTTTGGGAGGATTTAAGAGCACTGCCTTATTTTCACGCCGGTTTTCTGCTTCTACAAGACTGCGTGTAAGTTATCATTAATTCTGTTGATGACCTTATAAGGAGTATATATCATATCAGCATTAGCAGGAGATTCTCATTACATGCTGCTATTTGATATGTGCAATGGCAGGTCACTAACACACAGACAAAGAAGGAGGGGGACTAACACAAAAACTTGTGGTTCTCTCTCCTGACTGCCCTTTCGGCAGAACAGAATCCACTGAGTAATTGTCTACTCAGAGAGAGAGAGAGAGAGAGAGAGAGAGAGAGAGAGAGAGAGAGAGAGAGAGAGAGAGAGAGAGAGAGAGAGAGAGAGAGAGAGACCGACAGAAGACAGACAGAGAGACAGAGAAACTGAGAGAGGGAGGGAGGGCAGAAGAAAGAGAGGAGAGAAGAGAGAGATAGAGAGAGAGGGAGAGAGAGAGAGAGAGAGAGAGAGAGAGAGAGAGAGAGAGAGAGAGAGAGAGAGAGAGAGAGAGAAAGAGAAGATCACTGGGGCGGAGCCGAAGTAGGACCCTGATTCTCACTGAAGATCTCTTAGCCGCCATGGAAAGACAGCGAATGATACTGAGAGACACAGACACAGACGCAAGGAGACAGAAAGAAAACGAGAGAGAGAGAGAGAGAGAGAGAAAGAGAGAGAGAGAGAGAGAGAGAGAGAGAGAGAGAGAGAGAGAGAAGAGAATGACAATGATAATTTTATTGAGTAAACAAAATGTTCATTTCAAGGGGATCAAACACAAAAATCTATTCAATTTTGTAATTGGTCCTACATTAGGTGATATTGATACTCTCTTTCTCTCTCTCACACTCTCTCTCTCTCTCTCTCTCTCTCTCTCTCTCTCTCTCTCTCTCTCTCTCTCTCCCCCCACCCCCCACTCTCTCCGTCTCACTCCTCTTCATTTTTCATTTTTATGGTTCCACTGTAGCAATATATTCCAATATGTATTTTCTTTCCATATCAGATATCATTTATTCTGTTAGCTCAAGAATTCGAATTTGCAATCTTTTTGAAATGCTTTATACAAAAACCGAGACAGCTGACTTACGGACACTTCGTCGTCACACGGCATCACAAAGCCAATGTTACCGTTTGCTCTATGGATAACACTGGCATCTTTTCTGAAAAGGTTATAAGCCTCACAATCAAACAACACATGAGATTCATCTTCAACATGTTGCTTATAAAGAGGACACAGCAAGTGTCGTGGTGCAACATCTTTTCTGTATCGCAGTTTGTGAACAAAGATGGCAAATTCGAATCTAAACTTCACATATATTTCTTTGTAGCATTTTGGGATACTATAGTCTAAGCGTTTTTCGGTTTTCAAAGTATGCTTGAAGCAGCTGTAAAATTCAAAACGATCTTTGGTTTCAATTTTGTCATGCCATATTTGTCCATATTGGTCAGTCAGTCTTTGTTTAAATAAAGACAGAAAACTTCTTACGTCACCAACATTATGTTGTTGCCAAACATCACCAATCCGTTTACACAAAGCAGTTGTTTAACTTGAAATGCCCACGTTCTTTTGCCCAATTCCTGTAAATAGTTCAACATAATATAGGCTTTTCTTTGGCAACCTTGTGGCTGGCATGATGCGCACTCTAAGCCAGTAGCGGATGCATCTTTCTGCTGCCAGCACATACAAGGGATAACGACCGAGGTCCCCCAAGACCATACTGTTCGGTGACTGCATTCTAACATTCAAATACCTTTTACATGCAAATAGGTGGTGGTTTTTTTTCAATAACATCGAGTTGTTGATAACCCCATATCTCTGCCCCATAAAGTAGAATAGGAGTAACTTGGGTGTCAAACATTTTGAAAAAAAAAAACTTCCCTGGAACATCCCCTAGTTTCCAAAGGCACCTGAGTAATTGGCTAGTTCTGATCTTACCCTTTTTTTGCAAGTTCTTCGATAGCGCATGTCAAGGATGATTTGGTTGTAAAATGTAGACCCAGATACTTATAACTGTTTACCACTTTAATATCTACATTTCCATATTTCCACTTTTCATTAGCCCCCAGAGAGAGAGAGAGAGAGAGAGAGAGAGAGAGAGAGACAGACAGACAGACAGACAGACAGACAGACAGACAGACACAGACACAGACACAGACAGAGAGACAGAGAGAATGGGAACAGGGGACAGGAGACAAATTCCTACCTGTTGTGCTCAACGATATTCCACATTTTCTATGGAGAAAGAGATGGGTAGGAAACGAGGGAGGCGGGGTTTCACATGAATTTTCTTCGCCTGCAGCTTTTTTTTCCCTTCGTACGTGGAACACCTCAGTCCTGTGTTGTAGAAAGTCTCAGAACAATTCACTGCCGCCCTCTCATGGTTCAATTAGTCCTTTTTTCCTGTAGTTCGTGTTCTCTTTTCTTTCTGTCCCTTCTCTCGCTTTTTTCCCCCAAGTTAATTCCCCAAACTGATGTCACAGCTTCACTCTAACGCTTTGTCTCTGCCGAGATCGTTACGCTTTCACAAATGAGGACACGCCCGAATTTGTTCTTGCTGGTTTAGTTTTATGAAACTAGTGTGCTCGATACTTTTCAAAGGAGGGGATGGTGGTGATGGGAAGCAGGGGGTGGGGGGGGGGGGGGGGGGGAGGTCATGATGGCTCGCCTATCTTGCTCACTCTTTCCTAGGAAGGTGAGGGCAAGAGGCAGAGACCGACTTCAGGGACAGTGGTCTGTTTATCTTCTACACTTTTTCCCCGGGAGAGGGAGCTCAGGTGGAGGTAGCGGATAGACAGACAGACAGGCAGACAGACAGACAGACAGACAAAACTTGTAGTTTTCCGCCAACCTTCCGGAGTCATGCAGCAGGAGGTAGGGGGGGGGGGGGGGGGGGGGACGGGGGGCCAAAGTGGGACAGGCCTACCGACAGGCAGACTTTTGCTGCAATGGATCATAAATTCCCATACATTTCAACGAAGGCAGAAGGAAGCGGGGGAAAAGGGGATGGTAGGAGTGAAAATTTCAAGTGGGAAAGACATGCAAACAGACTTCAGAAGCACTTGTTCACAAATGTTCCAGACTTTACCATGGTGGAGCCAAACAACCTTCCAGTAGCAGAATGGTCAGGGATTTATATACCGAGAATCCCACATCGCTTCTCGGATTTAATCCCTTGAGCGTCTTGGGATAAGGATGGGGAGGGTAGGTGGGTGGAGAACGGGTGGGATAAGATGAAGACGATGGAAAAGGAAGAGAAGAAATGCAAGATCAAAGGACGGCCGACAGGAGGGTGGGGAGCGGCGGGGAACAGGAGTGGCGAGTTCAAG
>JADBJO010000686.1:257500-262500 GCA_016801955.1 Conus betulinus | reverse complement strand
CCGAATACACTTCCAGCCCAGTTTGAGGCAGTGGTGTGGTTTATCTTTAAATGCTCAGCTTCGCTTTAAACCATCACATCTGTTTGAGGTCTGGAGTTCCTGACAAGGTCTGCAGTCTGGGGTTTCTTTCAGATGCAAACTGACGGCAAGAGCGGTCAAATTTTACATCCCGAGGAATTCATGGTCAGCGAGAAAAGACGAGGGCAAAGAGAGTTTCCCAGCAGACATGACTCCCAAGGCTAAAATAGCTACCAAAGCTCGCTCGTGATTGAACCAATCGGAAGAAGGTGATCCAGTCATGGTGGAGTGATGGGTGTGTTTTCGTTGATGGCAAAATTACTGTCAGCCTCCAGAGTAGAAACAAAGTAGGACCCACCGCCACTCTATTCCAGACCAACCTATTTGGCAGAAGACAAAGTGCGGAGGCCAAGACTGCATTCGAAAAGAACGTGAGATCCAGGCTAGCCAGACAGTCACTGTGTGAACGACAAAAAGGAGCAAGGAAAAACGAGGAGGAGGAGGAGGCCAAGAAGATTATTAAGGAGAAGGAAGTGGCGCATGAATAGAAGACAAAGGGAAGAGAGGGAAAGGGGTGAGCCTACAGAACAAAAAGACGAAGTGGCTGCAGCAGCAAATGAACAAAAAGGGACAAAAAGAAAGGAGGAAGAGAAGGAAGAGGATGAGGAGCGAAGAACGAGAAGAAGAAAGAGGAGAAAACAAATGAGGTACAAAGGAAGAAAAAGGAGATGCAGAGAGGAAATAAGAAGCAGGAGAACGTTCACACGGTTTCAGACAAACGCACGCGCGCGCTCACACACATGCAGAGTAACAAACTCTCTACTACACACAGACACACATATGCTTGCGCGCGTGTACGCACACAGAGTATCAAATTCTCTCTCTATCACACACACACACACACACACACACACACACACACACACACACACACACACACACACACACACACACACACACACACACACACACACACACACACACACACACAGAGAGTATAAAACTCTTTCTCTCTCTCTCTCTCTCTCTCTCTCTCTCTCTCGCTCTCTCTCTCTCTCTCTCTCACGCACTGAGTATCAAACTCTATATCACACAGACACACGGACAAAGACTCGCACAAACCAATCCAAGAAACTTGGCGAACTTTGGAGCTTCCTGTTGTCCGTAAATCCTTCAGTGTTACGATTTTCTAAGAGAGAGAGAGAGAGAGAGAGAGAGAGAGAGAGAGAGAGAGAGAGAGAGAGAGAGACAGACAGACAGACAGACAGACAGACAGACAGACAATCACAGACGTGTTGTTTACCTGCACCTGCTTTCCTCCACAACAATTCAAGTCCTGACACGATGGCTGCTGTGTAAACTTACCCCCCCTTACCCCCTCCCCCACCCCCCCCCACCCCCCGCACACACACACACACACACACACACACACACACACACACACACACACACACACACACACACACACACAGAGTCTGCTGTCCTCCACTCCCTCCGCCTTCTCTCCCGTTCGGCAGCATTCTAGCGTTTATAGTCAACGACGTCCCGTTTTTCCTCAGGAAGACAGTTATTACCACGAGGAAAATAGCGAACAAAAATACAAGGAAAAACAGCAGCTAAACAATGAATCAAAACTATTTCCCAAAGGACCACAACCGTTTTCCTGAGGACGGCAACTTATCTCCCTTAGGATCTACACTCGTTTTCGCTCTTTTCCACGAGACAACACTTGGTATCCTTGTTTTCCTGAAGAAACCAGCCATCATCGCCAGGAACATGTCTGTTAACAAGGAACACAGCCACGATCACTCTTCGCCATGCGGATGAGCGGATGTAGAGTTGGCAAAACAGAAAAAAATAGTTGTGATCCCGTGTGTCATGACTCTGACCCCCCCCCCCCCCCCCCCCCCCTAGTTTTTCTTTGATTTCCTTCAGGATGGTAACTGTTTTCCCCCTTAAACAACAACAACAACAACAACAAGAACAACAAACAAACAAACAAAAAAGAAATACATTCAACATTTGAGATCCTTACGGATAAGACCGGATTTTGTTTTATTTGTGCAAACATGGGAGACAATTACGATCCTTCGAAGAAACAGCTATTACCTTAAGGAAGAACACTTGTGTGATCCTCAGGCATAACGCAACAATTTAACCCCGGTTCCCCCCCAGGATGATAGTCGTTTTCCTAGGAAAACAGTTGTCATAGGCTTATGAAGCTAGCATGATCCTACACTCCCACCTCTCCCCCCCCCCCCCCCCCACCCCCCTCCTCATCCCCGTGAGCTTCACTGAAAGCCTCTCACTTCTCTACACAGAACGGATACGAGATGAGGGTGGGGTGGGGTGGCAGTGTACGGAGAAGTGTGTATGTGTATGGGGGTGGGGAAGGGCAGTTAGAAGGGTTCAGGACCTTCTTCCCGACACGTCCACCGTTCACCCCTTCTGGAGTCGTGATGGTAATGTCCTTAGCTCTGGAGATCAGCATTGTGGCGTTTATCTATTTTCTTTCGTTCTTTCTGTCCTTTTTGTTTTTTTGTTTTTTTCTTTGAGCGGTGGTGGAGGTGGTACTGCTCTGCTGCTGCAACAGACATCCTGGGGCGTACATGTCCAGAAATACTGTATGCTCTTCACCGAAACAAAGGTCTGTGATCACTGTCCTTAACCCATTCAGGACACTGTTGCCTCTGAGGCGCTTCGCTCCTGTCCTGAAGGTGCCTTCAAGAGTCGTTAGAAATCACGTAGTGGGACAAAAGGTACCACTGTCGGTTTCCTTCTCGACAAATTGCTCCACAGCCTGGCGTGGTAGCAGTGCAGAAATCAAACATTGAGTGGCGTAACAGTTTGTGGTGGTATTGCAATCGAGTGGCAGCCGTGTTGGAAAGGGAGTTAACATTTGTACACAAACAAGGTTGTATTGCTTTGAAGGTGAATGAAATGGAATTAAGTACTTAAATGGTGCAGACGGTTCACACACACACACACACACACACACACACACACACACACACACACACACACACACACACACACACACACAAGAGATTTTAGGCAGCAGCAGACATCAATTACTTGAACTGGCAGACGTGTGACACGCCCTACTCACTGGGACTGAGATCGACTTCCACTTTTTGCCATTTTCAACATTAAAACTCCCACAAAGGCTGCCAAATCCAAAAATCCAATGACGGCTTAAGACTAGTGCAGTGAAAACGCCTCGACAAACATGCTTTAAATTAAGAACACGCGCACACGGACGAGTGTTGGCCTTCGCACCCTCTGTTGCAAGGATCACACAGAGGCCGGCACTGAGTGGCGCTCTGTGGTGATGAGTCATCTCGGAATTCGACCGCCGACTTAGCAAATACCCTACCCTGGCACGCTGACAAAACTATCTGGACCCCTCCCCTCCTCCCCCCACTAACTACCCTACCCTGGCACGTTGACAAAAACTATCTGGACCCCTCCCCTCCTCCCCCCACTAACCTTTCCGTCACTGACCGATGCTCTGACCTTGGGACCTCTGCCTGTTGAAAAAAAACAAACCCTGAACCCCCCCCCCCCCCCCCCCCAACTTCATCAGCCTCTAACACCGTCTTTACGCCTCACGCTCAAACAAAAGCACCGTCCCTTACACCTCAAACCCAAACAGAAACACCGTCCCTTACACCTCAAGCCCAAAGAGAAACACCGTCCCTTACACCTCACGCCCAAGAAAAAAACACGTCCCTTACACCTCACGCCCAAAGAAAAACACCGTCCCTTACACCTCACGCCCAAAGGAAAACACCGTCCCTAACACCTCACGCCCAAAGAAAAACACCGTCCCTTACACCCTCACGCCCAAAGAAAAACACCAAGCCCAAAGAAAAACACGTCCCTAACACCTCACGCCCCAAAGAAAACACCGTCCCCTAACACCTCAAGTCCAAACAAAAACACGTCCCTAACACCTCAAGTCCAAACAAAAACACCGTCCCTAACACCTCAAGTCCAAACAAAAACACCGTCCCTTACACCTCAAGTCCAAACAAAAACACCGTCCCTCAAGCCCAACACCTCAAGTCCAAACAAAAACACCGTCCCTAACACCTCAAGTCCAAACAAAAACACCGTCCCTTACACCTCAAGTCCAAACAAAAACACCGTCCCTTACACCTCAAGCCTAGACAAAAACACTGTCCCTAACACCTCAAGCCCAGACAAAAAAAAAAAACCGTCCCTAACACCTCAAGCCCAAACAAAAACACACCTTACACGTCCCTTACAAAAACTCGAGCCCAAGCCCACAAAAAAACCGTCCCTAACACCTCAAGCCCAAACAAAAAAAACACCGTCCCTTACACCTCAAGCCTAAAGAAAAACGCTGTCTTTACACCTCAAGCCCAAAGAAAAAACGCCGTCCCTTACACCTCAAGCCCAAAGAAAAACGCCGTCCCTTACACCTCAAGCCCAAAGAAAAAACGCCGTCTTTACGCCTCACGCCCAAACAAAATCACCGTCCCTTATATCTCAAGCCCAAACAGAAACACCGTCCCTTACACCTCAAGCCCAAAGAAAAAACACATTCCCTACAACTCAAGCCCAAACAAACAAGCAGCAAACACACGAACGAACAAAAACAGCTCTGACTTCCCCCTTCCCATGAACTCGCTGATCCACCCCCAAGTCCCAGAGGTCCCTAACCCCATCCCACCTGTTCACAGAGGATGAGGTCACCTGCGACGAACGGTTTGTTTCGCCTTTGTTTTCCCCCCACGGTTTCTGGATCTGTCCTTGACGATGCCAAAGTCAGCATGGGTTTAGCCAGCATCATCACCACGATGGAAAAAAAGACGATTTCATTTCACCGACATCTAAGTTACCATTTGGAAACTTTACATTTCTCCCCTATCCTCTGAAACTCTCACTGTGCCAGGGTTTCCCTCCCACTCTCTCTCTCTCTCTCTCTCTCTCTCTCTGACTCTTTCAGACTCGCC
>JADBJO010000686.1:242500-252500 GCA_016801955.1 Conus betulinus | reverse complement strand
TGTGTGTGTGTGTGCGTGTATTCCGTGAGCGGGTGGTATCTTTGATACGAATACGAGGTAAAGGAGGAAATCGTGTGCAAACAGTGTTTGCATGGTACTGAGAGCTATCATTCTGGTGGGCGCCAAATATTTTTCATTATTATCATTCTTGTCATTGTGACAATGATCAAAGAACTGATCAATGCAGTTTTTAGTTCTGTGACCTCTGTTGTCGCAGCCGCATGGAGAACTCACACAAGTCGACTGTTTTGGCAGCAATGATACCGAAGTCACGAGCGAAAAGCGGCCGTTGTCTCAATCACCTCAACTTCCGCCACTTTTGCCGTGTGATTGGCTGGCCACAGGAAATGACGTTCACATCATGGGGTTCTTCTGAGAAGGAAGGTAAACACACACACACACACACACACGCACGCACGCACGCACGCACTACCACAGCCACGTCAACAAAAAGAACAAGGACAATAACGACACGTCAACAAAAAACAAATTATATGTTAGAGTCATCGTGCCGTGTTTATTTGCTTTTTACTGTTAATGAAAAAAAAAACCCCAGCATATTTTATTCTTCAGAGAAGACATTGGCAGTTATTCTGCCATCAACCCAACTGCATTCGTTTTCTCCCCTTTATCTTTGATTCCTTTTTCCTTCAAAACTATTTCATCATTAGTCCATCACCTCTGTTTCTATGTATATTTTTCTTTGTCTGTTTGTTATCTGATTGTTTCTGAGCTCGTTTCTTTATTATCCTGCTACTTTTTTTTTTATCTCTAAGTTGATTTCTCCCTCACTGGGATTTTTTACGGCTTTGTTTACAAGAAAAAAAAATCGTTCGAAAGTCAAGAAGCCAAATATGTTCTTTGTCATCATAATCCAGTGTAGAAAGCTGGAATCATCCTTTTACACAATAAATGTGGGGGTAGCACAAAACCAAACCAAAGAAAACAAGCAACACACACACGCACGCACGCACGCACGCGCGCGCGCACACACACACACACACACACACACACACACACACACACACACACACACACACACCACTAAACTAAACTAGACACAGAAAGAACATGATTACAAACAACTATGCACTTCAAACTTGATTATTCCTTCTTTGATGGGGGTAAGCTACATTTACGCAGACACGCTGCAGCTTGAATGTGTCTGGTCTAATTTATTTTTCTCATCAGGATTTAAAAACTGGCGTCCCTCGTTAACTTGGAGTCTGAATTGTTTTTGACAGTTTATTTCCGAACTGCAAATTATCCGTCTGGAGCGGACATACGAGTTAAGGTAACTGCACACACAAGACGCTTCAAATCACGTTAAGAAAAATACAGAAAGCACTGATTAGGTTCCAAAACAGCTAGAGATATTTTCCATGATGTTCCGCTCCTCGTCTTCTGGCCTCTTTGCTTCAACTGATTTTGAGAAAATGGCTGCAGAAGACAAATAAATAAATACACTATACAAACAAGCAGGAAAACACGTGTCTAGCTTTTCAATACAAAAAGAAAACACTTTTGAAACTACGCTAAAGCAAAATCCCCGATCTTCCATTGACACTTTATGACCATTAACACGCATCAAACGCTCCATGATCTTTGTAGGAAAAATTATTTTTAATCTCCTAAGCAAGGTGTATGTGAGGTTCTTTTTTCCAAACTTGGTAAGATGTTCGTTTAAGATTTGGTCCTCATGACTGTTCTACAGGGGTAGAATATTTGATATTCATACAGACCACTCAGAGCAAAGTCCAGATCTGATAAGAAAAAAAAATCTGTAATGATATTAAACATTTCTGTTCGTCATGCAAATTTTGAACAACCAGCCATTCTGTAATCTTCAAACTGGGCTGAAAGGAAAACAAAACAAATTGCATGAAACCTAGCACGAAAACTATTTTTACTTGTCTATATTATTTTTTTCATCGAATATTCAAGAAAAAGTAATGCCATCGCAACATACACAAGACACCCTTGTTTGAAAATGAGCAGTTCTTTGTCATTCCGAACAAAGCAGACATTACTGAAAGCTAAAACAAACAAAATAAACCGCATGAAATAGTATTCCGTCTGTCGGAAATTATTGGATGGATTCTAAATCCTGATGTGAGACAAAACGCGAATTTAAAGACAGGTGATCACTGATACTTAAGTCACGTAACTTTTCATGCCATGTTCCTATGTTATTCTGATTATTAATTAAGTAGATAGGTGTACGACTGTGACGGACCGTATTTCGTCCAGTCCCAAATTTTGGGACACCTTTGCCGGAGCAGGCAAACCTGTAAAACCAGTTGGCCTGTTTACCTGGCTGCTACTCGCCTGCGTTTTGTGTTAGTCGGGTGAGAGAGGATTTCCTTTCAGTCTGTCTCCGAAGAGCTACCGGCCGAGCAACACTTCCAGAGAGAGTCGAAGGGAGACAGAAGGTGTGTCCTCGCTGGCAGTCAGGCATGTTCCAATAGTTAAATGAAAGTTAGCGTTTGCGCCTAATGAAGTCACTTTTCTACAAGTGGTTGGGAACTTTACAGCTCTTGGTAAAGGCCTAAAATATTTAATTGTTCCCTTGATATATCTTATGATCAGACGAGACATAGGGTGACAGTAGGAAGTTGTAGTTAGTGAATGTGCGAGTCAAGAGGTGGATGAGAAGAATGGAGTGAGCAGATGAAAGAAAGAATATGTAGACTTACATGTGTTTGGGGAAAAGTAATCTAGTTGAATCAATATATTATTGAAAAAAAGTATTGTTTATCTTTTCCCTAAAGTATTACATAATGTGAGTGTTGGTGAGCTCTGGAAGTGAGCAATGAAAATTATTGTGCATTAATCATTGGAAAGTGTATTCTGATTCCTGCTGTGGAAAGAGAAAAAAAGGGACGAACGGAAATCATTCCTTGATGTGTAATTAGACACGTCTCTAGTGATTATGATGAACATTGTTTTTTTTTCTGAAAAAAGGGACGAACGGAAATCATTCCTTGATGTGTAATTAGACACGTCTAGTGATTATGATGAACATTGTTTTTTTTCTGAAAAAAAGGGACGAACGGAAATCATTCCTTGATGTGTAATTAGACACGTCTAGTGATTATGATGAACATTGTTTTTTTTTCTGAAAAAAAGGGACGAACGGAAATCATTCCTTGATGTGTAATTAGACACACGTCTAGTGATTATGATGAACATTGTTTTTTTTTTTTTTTCTGAAAAAAGGGACGAACGGAAATCATTCCTTGATGTGTAATTAGACACGACTAGTGATTATGATGAACATTGTTTTTTTTTCTGAAAAAAAGGGACGAACGGAAATCGTTCCTTGACATATAACTGGACACGCCTAGAGATGATGTGATAAGATAAAAAATATCCTTTTTCGTAATAAAATGGGACCAACGGAATTCGTTCCTTTATATGTTGTAATCGTATTCTTGGTACTTTGAAAAAGGGTTCCACGTGGAAATCCTTTCCTTCAGTGTTAACAATCATGGTCTTAACCAAAGAAATATTTCTATTCTAATGCATCTACTGTATTGAAACTTAGTAGATTTGTTATGGGTGTTTCTCCCCAATTTGCAGTAAAATGTATCATGTGAAGAGTGACTGCTAGTGACAAACAGAAACGATAAATATGTAGGAAGTAGACCAGATAATCAAGGTAGCTATCAGTTCCCCAGGTGTCGGTGAAGTCCCCGTGTCGACCTGGAACTGACTGCCAACCGGGTGTGGGGTGCAGCCCGAGCCCAGCCGCCTTCTCCGGCCTGTGGAGGTGTGGAGAGGCTGACCGAGTGGTCAGTAGGCATCGTGTTTGTTCAAGGGCTTCAGCGTTCTTCGTCGGGACGACGACATGGTGTTTTGAGAGCTGCCAACCGGGTGTGGGATGCAGCCCGTGCCCAGCCACTGTAGCCACCCAGAGGGGTATGAAAAAGCTGACTGAGTGGTCAGTGGACATCGTGTGTGCAGAGTTCTTCGTCAGGACGACGTTCAGTGAACCTCTTGTATTGTGTGCAAGTCCTTGGAGTCCACAAGCTGCTTCCGTGGGCGGCTTTTGTGCTGTGTGAGGACTGTGTGATTCGGGCCAGATGCGGCCAAGTATATAGACCGTCTGTGATGACGCTGCTGTAGGTGTCAGCCTGGCCTGCTGTGTGAAAAGAAATATGTTTTTGTGACAGTGTAGTACCTAGTGTTGTTGCGCGCGCCCTTGATGGTAGTGGCGTCAGTTCGTTGATGTACCTGATTGTCCTTATTATGTATTATGTACTTGTTTTGATTTGATGGTTCAGGCTGCTGCAAGAAGAAGAAAGGAAGAAACTTGTTGCTTGGCTGTCTATGTTCGTGTGGTGTGGAAGTGTGTAGGAAAAAAAAAGACGTACACGCATCCAAATTTCTTCAGGTGAGAGTCCGACAGCAAAACACGCACCGCACACCGTCCGTAACAGCGACATCTTTAAGCCGCGAAGCTGCATTGTTGTTTGATTGAAACTACAGCCTGCCCTCCGCGAAGAAGTGAACAGTATTGAGCGCCAACACACTGACCGAAAACCGATGATACTAACATCTTTCTTTTCAGTCTCAAGAAAACAACTTGTGTCGGGGACAGAGACAAAAATTTTAAACATTATGCAGAGGAGAAACGCATACAGAGAGAGAGAGAGAGAGAGAGAGAGGGGGGGGGGGGGGGGGGGGGAGAAACAGACGGAAGGCGGGAGGCGGGATGGGGGGGGGGGGGGTTATTATTTTTTTTCACCTGTAGTTATCATTTATTCACCTGTAGGATGAACCCTCCAGAGTCTCTACAAAACCAAATATCATGGCCGGAGTCTGAAGTGGCCAGGATGTTTGCGTCAGGGGAAAAAAAATACCTCTGCCGTCTCCCCTAAGATTTCGTCTACGCCCTGAATGAAAGCAGCTATTGACCACGTGACCCAGCTTCCACTCTGTGATGGCTGATCGTAGAAAATGACGGGAAAAAAGATTTTTCAACAAGAGAACGTGAGCAAGGCAGTTGTTTTTAAACTATGTAATGTCCTCGTGTTCATGTCTACTTCATTGAAGTATTCACTATGCCAAAGCGTACCATACCACACTGTACCATTGCATACCACAGCAGAGCAGAGCATACCACATGACGTCATATCAAATACCGCTGTACAATACCACAGCATACCACATTACGTCATATCAAATACCACTGTAGATCAAGCATACCACAGGTCACATCAATACCACAGTATAATACCACACATACCACACCACAATACACCATAATATACCACAGCATAGCGCACCGTACATAATTATCGAACCACAACACACCACTCAACATCAAACCATATCATACCACACCACATCATGTCACATCACATCATACCCAGACCATACTAAACCACACCATGTCATACCAAATCGCACCACTCTATACCACACCATACCTTACCACTCCACTCCACACCATACTATACCATACCACACCAAACCACACCATACCATACCATACCATACCGTGCCATAGCACACCACACACACCATACCATACTGCACCATACCATACCACACCACACCACACCATACCACACCACACCATACCACACTGCACCACACCATACCATATTATACCACACCGCACCACACCATACCATATTATACCACACCACACCACACCACACCAGTAGAAAGAAACTCTAAGGAGAGAGCTTGACAGGGGAAGGTCTAAAGAGAAGAAACCACCCCATCCCCACCCCCATCCCACCCTTAGCCAAGTGTCTCGGCCCTGAACTCTTTACACTCTATGGGGGCCGGGCCGCTTCCAGGTCATGATTCCCAGATGCCCTTCAGCTATCACAGTGTTTTCCCCTTGCGCTGCCGGGATCCCCGTCGGCAACTTGTTGACAGGTGGGCGTTTCAAAGCGTTGCCTTTTTTTGACGAACGTCATGCTCACGTCGCTATCGGGCGTCTAGGTTGGGAAACTGAAACCTAATGAGTTAGTCCCCTTTTGTTCCTCTTGGACCACATTCAGCAAGAACTCTTTTTATCTGCCTCTGCCACAGCCTATGGGATTTTTTTTAGTCCTCTTCTTACCAGAAATCCCGAGCTGTTTCATAAGATCTTCCGTTACTGATCTGACAACCTCCCTTGCTACAGCTTCTATGGCAATGACTTTAGGACTTCTACCGAACTGCGCTGTGCAATACCATACCGTATCATACGAAACAATACTATATCATACCATACCATACCATACCATACCATACAATATAATGCCATACCATACCATACCATACATTACCATATCATACCATACCACACATACCACACACATACCATACCATACCATACCATACCATACCATACCATAAAAGGCAACCCTCGCCGCAAATATGAACACATAGTCGATGCTGAGTTGCCTTTGGCAGTCCGACATGTCAGCTGTCATTTCTTGCACGCTTTCTTGTTCGATTCATTGACATACCCCCCTTACCTCCCCCACTCTTTTTTTTTTCTCCTCAGCCTCTCATCTTCCGTGCTCTCCAATGGCATTAAATCCATGTCAATCATCCCCCCCGCGGCCCCATACAAATTTACACTCACGATCGTCTTGTCACAGACCCAACACGGGCAGTTCACAAGAAGCAATGAACTTTTAGGGCGTCATGAGGCGTCCAACTAGAGAAGACCCTGCCAGGCTGCTAAATCACTCCAGTGTGTGATCAGTGGTACATGTTCAGATTCAAAACATTTTGACTGATTTTCCTCCTCGTTTCCTTATGTTTTTGCCTGCTTTCATTTTTGACAGATAGAAGTAGGAGCGGGAGAGGGTTAAAACTATTTGGCATATTTTTATTGTGCCGGCTGCACGCGCTGGTTTTCGCTGTCATTTGCTTACTTAACGTTAGAACTCGACTGTCTAGCTGTGCTGTGCGTTTGTCATTCGATCTAGTTATTCGTCTAGCATTCTAAAATACAGGCAAAAACTATCCTGTCATCATTTCGCGATCGTTTACGCATTTTTTTTCTTTTTTTTTATCTATCACTCGACCTTTTCCCCCTATCATCGAGGTTTTTGTTTGATTTTTCGTTGTGTTTATCAACATCATTTACATATTTGCCAATAAGAGTGGTTTATATTGTATTCCGTTTCTTTCTTTCTTATTTTTCTTTTCAATAATAACAAGTCTGTAACCATTTTGTAGACGGCGAGGTGAGCGTTTATTTTCTGATTCTTTACAGGCACAGAAACAAGACTCAGAGCGATAGGCCCAGAGAGAGAGAGAGAGAGAGAGAGAGAGAGAGAGAGAGAGAGAGAGAGAGAGAGGGGGGGAGATTGGAAGGAGAAGCAAAGAGGGCTAAATAATGACCCAATGTGGCCGGAGGCAGATTTGAAATTAAAGACCTCTTTGGCGACGGTATTCTGGATTTTTTGGTACTGTTTTTTAGCCTGCTTATCTGTCTGTGCATCTCTCTCTCTCTGTAACGTGTGCGGGTGCATTGGTGTGTGCGTGTGCGCACGCACATGTGCATGGCGCATCCGTGCGCATCTTTGTGAGCGCATGCGTGTGCATGTTTGTCCATGTGTGTGTGTGTGTGTGTGTGTGTGTGTGTGTGTGTGTGTGTGTGTGTGTGTGTGTGTGTGTGTGTGTGCGCCTACATGTGCGTGCGTACATGCTTGTGAGTGCGTGCGTAGGTCAGTGTGAGTGAGTGAGAGAGAGAGTAAGTGAATGTGTGTGTGTGTGTGTGTGTGTGTGTGTGTGTGCGTGTGTGTGTGTGTGTGTGTGCATGTGCGTGCGTGCGTGTGTGCGTGCATGCTCAGTGTGTGTGTGTGAGGAGTGTGTGCGTGCGTGCGTGCGTGCGTGCGTGCGTGCGTGCGTGCGCGTGCGTGCGTGTGTGTGTGTATGTGGTGCGCGCGCGCGCGTGTGTGTGTGTGTGTGTGTGTGTGTGTGTGTGTGTGTGTGTGTGTATGTGGGTGCGTGCATGTGTGCGCGCGCACACGCGCGCTTGTGTGTGTGTGTGTGTGCGTGCGTATGTGTGTGTATGCGTGCGTGTGTGAGTGCGTGCGTACATGTGTGTGTATGTATGTGTGTGTGCGTGTGTGAGTGTGTGTGTGTGTGTGTGTGTGTGTGTGTGTGTGTGTGTGTGTGTGTGTGTGTGTGTGTCCCGTCCATTCGTGCCTGCAGGCCGATAGTTATGTCTGTGCATGTGTTTACATCCTTCATCTGTACGGTGTGCGTCTGCCTGCATTTTTGTATGTAGGCTGTGCTGTACGTCATTCGTGTCTTCACCGAAACCCCAAAAAAACCGAGTCACCAGTGTTTCTTGTAGCTCCTCATCATGTAGACGTCTCCAAGTCAGGTCCAGGGGCATGCTGTTCTGAACCACTAAAGCCGAGAAGACAGCTGTCACTCCAGAAAACACCAGACATTCTATTAATCCCGAACAGCAGTGGATTCTGGCACAGCCTTGAACAGATGACTCCACACAACCGGCGATCAAAGATAGAAGAAGAGGAATCTTTCTCAATCTCATTCACAAAGCAGGTCACACTACCTGCAACAGTTCACAGTAACTGTAACAAACCGTACCAGCTACGACAGTCCACATTGTCTGCTAGTCCCTACCAGCTGAAGTCGTCTGGACTAACTGCATTAGTCAATACCAACTGTAACAGTCCATATTAACGGCAACAGTCTGTGCAGTCTGCAATGGTCCACACCAAATGCAATACTCCATAAAAAACTGCAACAGTCCTTACCAACTGCGATAGACTATACCAAATGCAATACTCTGTAAAACTGCAACAGCCCTTACCAACTGCAATAGTCCACACCAAATGCAATACTCTGTAAAACTGCAACAGCCCTTACCAACTGCAATAGTCCAGTCACCAAATGCCACAGTCGATGCGGACTGGTTTGAAGCAGTAGCATCCCAAACTGCGAAAAGAATCCCCCCACCCCCTCCCCCCCATCATTTTTCTCTCTCAGCCTTCCTGACGCCCCCTCCCTGTACGCAAGCTCCCAGGAACCCCTTGAACTAGGACTTTGAACTCCCCTGCAGCTGCTGTAGTCTGCAGCAGTCCACTCAATGCACAGTCATTCAAAGGACAGCTCAAGCAAGATGTCACATGTGAACAGGATGAACTCACAGTGAAGAAGAAGCACAGAGATGGCTTCACCAACATCTCAACCACCATCACACGGTCGGTTCCTATCTCCTCCCCTTGGAAGATGAGGTGACCATAGTGAGGTCGAGTACTGGACAACCAAGACTCAAACACCCTCCACCAGTTCTCTGAGTTCCGCAGCAATGACTCTCCTGCATGCGCCTGCAATATTCCCCAATGGTAGTGGCCCACCTCCTCCGGTGCTGTCCTGTCCACCTCAACCTACCAACAGAACTTGGTCTACACACCCTCTTCTGTGAAAGAAACTATGCCTCTCTCTCTCTCTCTCTCTCTCTCTCTCTCTCTCTCTCTCTCTCTCTCCAAACCAACTTCCCCGTTCACTTTAAGAGATGCAGCTATGGTGAGAATGGAATTTTCATAAGTTACGTACGCCGCTCAACCATATAGGACGAAATTCATCGTGGATTATACCGTTCAGCGTAAATTGACTAACAAAATGAATTTGTTTTAAACAAATTTTATAGCAGACTATTTACATTCGTTGAGTATTGTCACTACCGATAAAAAATGAAAATGCAACCAGAAACTTTGCAAGTTATATGAATAGTTATTTCAACATATCAGCGCCTCTTCCCAGCATGTGCTGCAAGGGGAATAACTGGTGCATTTTACACAGTTACAGCGTATATACAAATCATTTTCATTTTAACATCGTTATCCACTTTTCATGGATTTCGCTCCCTTTGGAAAGGGCTAACTCGTTTTTGAATGAATTATCACCGTCTTTATTATTCTCTCTCTCCCTTCATCCCCACCACTCTCTCCCTCAACTCTATACCCCGCCCCTTCAGGATCTTCCACACACTTTTGGAACCTCC
>JADBJO010000686.1:230000-240000 GCA_016801955.1 Conus betulinus | reverse complement strand
TCTCTCAACTAACTGTGTGTGTGAGTGTGTGTGTGCACATTCATGCGAATAATTTACAGACATGTAATGATTGTAATAATGATAGTTATATTGATAATTAAACGAAAACGGTAATAATAATGATAATGACAATGATAATAGTGATGATGATGATGATGATGATGATGATGATGATGATGATAACAGTAGTAGTAGTAGTAGTAGTAGCAGCAGCAGTAGTAGTAGCAGTAGCAGTAGCAGTAGTAGTAGTAGTAGTAGGTAGTAGTAGCAGCAGCAGCAGCAGCAGCAGCAGTAGTAGTAGTAGTAGTAGTGGTAGTAGTAGAAGTAGTAGTAGCCGTAGTAAGGGTATAAAATATCCATCCCAATCTACAACAAGCACTGGCACCCTGTCTGCTAACCCTCCCTCTCTTCTCACTCTTCTCTGACAATCAATCCCCCCCCCTCCTCCCCAACTCTACCCCTCCCCCCTCTCCGCTTCCTCTTCTCCCTCAAAGTAAACATTTATTATTTCTCTGGTTTTATGGGTTTTGTGACGGTTTCCTTTTTTTTAATGGCTGAGTAAGGGAGAGGGAGACACGGGGTGGAGGTGGGAGAAAAGGGAGGGAGAGGGAGACATGGGGCGCAGGTTGGGGTATGGGGGTGGGAGGGGGGAGGGGTCCTGTGACACAGACAAAGGCGTTGACAACGGCCCCAGCAATTAACTCCACAGACTACAATGCCCCAGACAGAGATCGTCCATCGATTTTACTCTGTGGCGGTGGCTAAGCCTTCGAACGTGCTTGGAAAATAACATCCGTCTTTGAAGTCGCCTCGGATGAAGGTGGTGGTGGTGGTGGTGGTGGTGGTAGCGAGCGTACAGGGAGGGGCTTTGGGGCGGTGGGGGTGGGTGGTAGTGAAACATATGCGTAGAAAGGGGAGGTGGGAGGGGGGTGTGTAGAGGAGGGTGGGGGCGATTACGGATGGATTTTCTATAACGTGTAGGTGTAGGGTTGGGTTGGGGGAGTGGAAGTAGAAAGATGGGGTTAAGGTGTTTCAGGAGGACTGACGCGAAGGGCGGAGGGGGGGGGGAGGGAGGGGGAATGCTTACGTTGGGGATGACTGGAAAATACAACGAGGCACTACAGACAGACTGACAGACAATCGGGGACACAGACGAAGTCAGACAAACAGACACACTGACAGACGGTGATACTGACTGACAGTTGTGCAGAGAGAGAGAGAGAGAGAGAGAGAGAGAGAGAGAGAGAGAGAGAGAGAGAGAGAGAGAGAGAGAGAGAGAATTATAATCAAAATCTCACACAATTTTGTTCTATTAATCTCTCTCTCTCTCTCTCTCTCTCTCTCTCTCTCTCTCTCTCTCTCTCTCTCTCTCTCTCTCTGCGCGGACGTTTGCATCTGTCTCTCTTCTCTTCATCTTTTATTTCGGAATTTAAAGATCGACTGATCGCCTTCCAGACAGAGAAATACTTTCACGAGATGAAAACAAAGTTCCATGTGATTACTTCGGGAAAGTTTAGACTAAAAACTTTCAGCTGTAATGCAAATAAGGGAAGGTATCATCCTGGGACATCCACGGAATCACCCTGTGCAATGTCGGACATCATGAGCCGGCGAAAAGTTTGGTTGTATTGTTTTTTCCCCCCCGTCCCCCCGTGTGTGTGTGTGTGTGTGTGTGTGTGTGTGTGTGTGTGTGTGTGTGTGTGTGTGTGTGTGTGTGTGTGTGTGTGTGTAGCTTTTCGTCAGTACAACACTATGTTAATCTGACAGTAAATGGTTTCAGTCAGTCAGTGTAGCTTTTCGTGATTGTTTTTGTTTGTTTAGCTTTCAAGGATATAAGAACAGATTTCGCATTCTAATCCCGATGCACGATGTAGCTAAGAGAGAGAGAGAGAGAGAGAGAGAGGAGAGAGAAGAGAGAGAGAGAGAGAGAGAGAGAGAGAGAGAGAGAGACAGAGAGAGAGACAGAGACACAGACAGAGAGAGAGAGAGAGAGACAGACAGACAGACAGACAGGCAGACAGACAGATAGACAGACAGGCAGGTGACAGTGACAGTGTGTGTGTGTGTGTGTGTGTGTGTGTGGTGTGTGTGTGTGTGTGTGTGTGTGTGTGTAAGAGAGAGAGAGAGAGAGAGAGAGAGAGAGAGAGAGAGAGAGAGAGAGAGAGAGAGAGAGAGAGATCTGGCACGGTGAATGTCTGTCATCAGAAGATGCGATAGTGCTGTTTCATGTAAATTTATCACAAAGACCTAGAAAATCTCTCCAAAACACACACACACACACACACACACACACACACACACACACACACACACACACACAACACACACACACACACAGAGAGAGAGAGAGAGAGAGAGAGAGAGAGAGAGGGAGAGAGAGAGAGAGATTGATTAACTGATCTTTATACGTAAGGACGAAGATTTTAGGCCAAAACCTAGTCTTATAATCTGTCCTTGTCATGCAGACATTATTTTAACACTTATCATTCAAACTGATAATTCAACATGGCAACACTGTAATCTAATTCTACAATGACAAGCAGGCTGTTCATAAAAGTAATAATGATATGGGGTAGTAGTCAAACAGATGGAAACTGGGTACAAATGCAAAAACAAAATAATAAAAAAAATAAACAAACAAAACAAAACTACAGAGAGAAAGGTCACAGGAGGAGGAGGATAGAATGGTAGGTAGGCGGGGGAGAAGGGGGATGGTAGACAGAGTGGGAGTGCAGATGAGCGATTTAACGGAGTAGGTTATATGTTTAGACGGTGTATTCAAAGTATGATTTACTGAAGACTTTGAGAATGGACGCTAATCATGTTAATAGAATAATCAAATTACTGAGACATAAAATGTTTATGTAAATGCTTCTTGAAAAGTTTTAAAGTATATTCGTATTCGGTAGACTCGGTGGAAGTGAGTTCCAGATGTATGGTCCACAGTAAGCTAGGCTTGTTTTGTATTGATCAATGCGTGGGTAGGGGAGAAGGAATTTCTTCGAGCTAGAAAAGCTGCTCATCTTGTAAAAAGGGCATTGATATAACGTGGCATAGTATCTGTCAAGATTGTAAACATAAATGATGCCTTGTTGACTTCCAGTTGCTTACTCAGAGTAAGTATGTTCAGCGCTTTTAGTTTTTCGTCTGTTGTTAGAGGTACGGCTGGATGGAGTAGTTTTGCTGCTCGTCTATGGAGAGAATTCAGTCTTTTTTTGTGAACATCACTACTCCCGTCCCACACTGTTGAAACGTAATTGATACGTAATAATCCTGTGTGCATTGAAGAAAAGTTTAAGCACATGTACTGCTGACGTAGCGCTTTAATTAAGATCACAGGAAAAGTTTTTTTTTTGAGACTACCTTGCATACATTATTGAGATGAGATTGCCATTTCAATTCTTTATCTATCGTTACCCCTAAAATACGATGCTGTACCTGTTCGATAGAAGTGCCATTCAACCGAAGTTTTACGCAAAGAGGAGTCAATTGGTGGTTTTGGCGGGAGCTATAATCATAGATTTTGTTTTGGCTGGGTGTATGACCATTGAGTTTGAATGACACCAGTCTGACACGTCGTTTAGACATTCCTGAAGAGAAGTTTCTATTGTCTGTATATCACTACCTTTCGTTTGGAGTGACGAGTCATCAGCAAATAAAGCTGTCGTGACTTTTCATCTGATATGGACAATGATAAATCACTGATGAAGATGCAGCAGAGTGGGAGGGGGCCTAGTACTGAGCCTTGTGGGACTCCATGTCTGACAAAGTCTGAAGCGGAGGTTTTGCCATTAAGTACCACATACTGAGTCCTATCATTCAAGTATAATAATGAGACAGTCGACGAATGATTCAAGTAGATAGATAGTTTCTCTAGAAAGAATGGAATGATCAACAAGATCAAACGCCTTTTTGAAGTCAAAGAAATACAACCCCTGTCATTTGTGATTGGTTCACATTTGAAAGCCATGAAGGAGGGAGAGAGAGAGAGAGAGAGAGAGAGAGAGAGAGAGAGAGAGAGAGAGAGAGAGAGAGAGAGAGAGAGAGAGAGAGAGAGAGAGCACACGTGTGTGTTATTCCGGAAGAAAGATCGAATTTTGTGACATTTTTCGGATGGTTAAGTATTCAAAAGTGTACCATATAGCACTGATGTGGGTTTTGTTGCAAACATTTTGACATTCGTCTATCCAAGGCATGAAAGTGTAACTGATGTTACCTGTAAACATGTCTTTTTTTTCCTCCTAGATCTGTCAACCACTGAACTTACCTTAATATTCGTTATTGTCAAACCCCACCACCACCACCACCCATAAGTCACATGACCTTTTGGCAACGACAAATTCAATGTGTTACGTGTCTCTTATCCTCTCCTTTACCCCGTTTCCTGCTCTCTGATTGGGTAAAATAAAGATAATCTCATCAAGCTTTAAATCATTGAGGTTACAACATTAAACTCTAAGTGTTTGCAGCCGCGTCAACCAGTCATTCATTTGAGGAAAAAAAAGGAAGAACGAAGGAAGAAAACTTCCCACAACCAGCCAGAGCACACAACGTACAATCTAAATCAAGCACAACGAAACACGGCACTTTAATAAACTCCACATACAGATCGACTGATAGTATACATAAAAAAATTCATCACAGATGAAAATAGACTATACATATTGCCAGTTAACAAAACCAGTTTTAATTTTTTTTTTTTTAGCTCCGAAGTAACTGATAGTAGGACGACTGCTGCTTTCTCTGAAAATAACCACGACTGCCGGTATTTCTGGAGGTTTAGCAACTATGGGAAAATAAAAATCCTGGTGTGTAAGTCTTTTCTTCTCCCTTTCCTGTCTCCGTTTCCGCATGTCGGTCGATAATTGTTCTGAATGCGGGTACAGCGTAACATAAACGCACACACGTCTCGGGGTCAAAAACGAGACTGTTGACGTCATACCAGCGATTTTCTGCATGCTCTGAGTGACGTCATCAGCTTTGGTGAGCCTGCTGGAAATGTGGCACGTGCATACTTCCGACGGGAAATGAACAATATATCATGGAGCTGATTTAGCTCCGCCATGGCATTTTCTAACACCCCACATCGTGCCAACCGTATCTATTCATGACTGCCATGACTGAATGTTTAAGGTGTGTCTACCAATACCAATACTACAAAGCCGCGACTGATAGTTTCAGCTAAATTCCTACAGATTCAGAATGACTAATTTAGCCTCATCGGGATCCCATAGTGGTAGCGACGACGAGTGACAGCGTCTACAGTATACAAGGTGTAACTACATATACATTTATACACGAGTTAATCTCTTTACGATGATGTCATTCAGATACAATGACGAAAGAGAGAGAGAAGAGAGAGAGAGAGAGAGAGAGGGGGGGGGGGAGCGGGGATACCTAAACTATACCTAAATTCAATAATAATAATGATTATGGCCCTTAATCTTACATCATAAGCCCTAGGCCCTTAATCTTACATCATAAGCCCTAAGTGCTTACAAATACATACAAGGCTAAAAAAACATAATAAATGAAACAACAAGAAGATGAATATTGCAATAAGTACCATGCATCTAGAAACAAGGGTACATACTGACACACACACACACACACACACACACACACACACACACACACACACACACACATGATCCCCACACACACTGTCGCACAACAAACAACAACAACAACAACAACACAACACACACACACACACACACACACACACACACACACACACACACACACACACACACACACACACAAAATCCAAAGCCCACATGCTTGAAAACAATCAAAAGCAACCAATGAATAAACCAATACATAGGCTAATTGGGGGCAAACATTGTTTGTTTCCGGTAACGTAGCTTAACCAACATGTGTGTATAGATCGTTTTTTTTTTTTTCTTAAGAGAAAGGTAATCTCAGGCTACCTCTGTTACGCTACTTCTACTTCTCGTCGCCACTCTAATCCTCACGAGTGCCTTCCCCTGACATCAAGAACTTCAGAGCTTATGGGTCGGCAATCTATGTAGGATCGATCGGGTGACGGGAAGCATAAAGGCATTTTGGCCTTGAGCTTTCTATCCCACATTAAGAATTGCCAATTGCAAGACAAAACACAACGCGTTTTGACCTCTTTGGTCTTCTCCAGGCAAGATAAACCACATTCAGGACAGTGGAAACGAAGAACGAGCATACCACTTATTTTCTCAAACTGGGCGCCAGGGAACGAGCAATCATCTTTCTTCTCACATTGGGAGCAAGTTGACCTTGCGCCCAATTTGAGAAGAGAAGTGATTGCTCGTTCTTCGTTTCCATTGTCCTGAATGTTGTATATCTTGCCTGAAGAAGACCAAAAGAGATCGAAACGCGTCGTGTATTGTAATTTGTTTGTTCCTTTTGTCTGGCGGATTAACCATAATTTCGTTTAAAAAAAAGGATTCAATTGTATCCCTGTTCAGAGACAGGGAAGAAGGTGGCATGGGAGGAGGGGGGTGCATGGGGATGGTGACGAAGAGAAGAACGTTGAAGTGCACACATCAACCCGGTCACCCATAGATCATGGAAGGCACGGGAAACTGCTTTGTACACAGGTATGTTAGGCCACACCTAGACCTGTCCAAGGCCGACTTTCGTCTCCCAAGTGAGAGGAATCAGTGGACCCCGCCTGTGGTAGTCATCCACCCGTGACATCCAACAGACATGATCCGGTGGCTTTTTCACCACTACAGGAGAACATCTCGATCCAACAGTCTCACAAAGCATCAAGAGAAGGTTAGAATAAGGAAAAGGTATGAACACACTGCATACAAAAATGGTCTCCAGAACATGTACTGGTTGTTTACCTCATTACCTTGATGGTGAAGATAGCACAGCGTTTCAGTCTGAACAAACACAACATTCTATTTGCACAAGTGCAGTCTTCGCCCTGTTCATGTTCGCAAGTCTCTCTCTCTCTCTCTCTCTCTCTCTCTCTCTCTCTCTCTCTCTCTCTCTCTCTCTCTCTCTCTCTCTCTCTAATAAACATTGCAAACTTTAATTTCCTGGCTCAATCTTATTTCCGTTATCATGACATTATTTTCCGCTTCCAGTTTTTTTTTTTTTTCTGTCGTTTACTTACGTGTTTCCTTGGCTATACACATTGCAACTTTGTAACCACTGTGTACCATTCTATGTCTATATGCGTATGCCTATGCATCAGGATAAAACAAAATCCCCCCCTACCCCCCCCCCCCCAAGCCCCGCCCCAAATTCCCCCTGAAGAAAAGTAAGCCTTAAAGCAAAGTATTGTTTCCGTCTTTTTTCACGCCCCCCCCCCCTCCTCCTCCCCCCCCCTCTCTCTCTCTCTCTCTCTCTCTCTCTCTCTCTCTCTCGTCACATGAACCCTTTCATTTTGTCATTGTAGGATAGTCCCTTCCCCTTCCCCCCACTTGACCCCACTCACCCCTTTCCACACAATCTTTTTTCATTCACTGAGGGATTTTTTCACTTTTCTTCTTCTTCTTCTTCTTCTTCTTCTTCTTCTTTTTTTTCAGTGGAAACAAATGTGATTCAACACAGCAGGCCTCACGTCGGCATCGAGATAATCAAATGGCTGGAGAAGTGTGGAAGCAAACACTTGCTGTTAGCCAGCGGGAGGGAAACGGAACCAGAATGCATGTTATACACAGAAGAAACGCTCAAGGGAACCCGCATGGCAGTCGTGTCGAAGCCTGGAGGTCGTAAGCCAGACACATCATTGTGAACAAAATTGCCTTTCAAAAGCAAAGGACAACCGGCGTCAGGAGTTAGAACTTCTCTTGTGTGTGTGTGGAAGTGTGTGTGTGTGTGTGTGTGTGTGTGTGTGTGTGTGTGTGTGTGTGTGTGTGTGTGTGTGTGTGTGTGTGTGTGTGTTTCTACCTCTAATTTTACCCTACATTTTTCTTCCTTTTTTCTTTTTCTTAAGGGGGCCTCCATGCTTCTACTACCCCCCCCCCCCCCCCCCCCCACACACACACACCCACACCCACCCCACTCACTCTTTCTTCCTTTCGGTAAGGACTCGTTCACACCATGCATAGCCTGTGTGTGCCATGATCGATGGGCATTCACATGATTATTTTTATGTTTTCATATATGACACAAACTGTGTCTGGGTTTATTTGTGTTTTAATGTGGTGTGTTGACATCCGCATTCTGTAACATTTCATGCATTCAAAAGCAAAACAATAAAACCAGCTACCAAAGACAACGGTTTGAATATTATGAAATACACACTGTGCGCTGGTGAGTAAGGATGAGTGTGTGTGTGTGTGTGTGTGTGTGTGTGTGTGTGTGTGTGTGTGTGTGTGTGTGTGTGTGTTTGTGCGTGTGTGTTTGTGCGTGTGTGTGTGTGTGTGTGTGTGTGTGGTGCGTGCGTGCGTGTGTGCGTGCGCGTGTGTGTGTGTGCGTGCGTGCGTGCGCACGCGCGCGTGCTTATGCGTGTGCGTGTTTGGCTAGGCTGCCTGTAAGCTTATCTGTGCGTTCGCATACCCATTCGCATAGCGTGTCACGTATGGACAGACAACTGACACGGTATACTGATACCATCGGAAAAGAGAAACGACAGCAGAAAGAAGCTCCAAAGAGACAATTAACTCCGCACGTGACCCCTCCCTGTCTGTCCCCACCACAGGCTTCCATTTCTCCTTGTCGCCATCTTGTCGCCACGCCACCAAAAACGCCCAGCAAGTCGAACTGCATCAGGGGAAATATCCGGGCGCTATGCGCATGCGCACCAGCCACAGCGAGAAGCTGATTTTTATGAAGATAGGCAAAAGGAGAAGAAAGGGTCTGGGTGGTGGGGCGGGGGTGGGGGGTGGGATGCGGGGTTGGGAATCTGGTAGGGGTGAGTGAAGGGGTAGGGATAGTGAGAAATGATGTTTCAGTAAAAACTGGATTTTGTGGATGCATATTCAGTACTTTAGTATATTCAGTACTTTAGTATAAATGTTACATATAAATGCGAATGCGCCCGCGCGCTAACACACACACACACACACACACACACACACACACACACACACACACACACACACACACACACATCTCATATACAAACACATATAATCATATACATGCAAAAAAACAAACAAAAAAATCTTCCTCTCACCTTCTCCTCTCCCTCCTTTCCCCCCCCCCTATACATCCCTTGGTTTATTGCCTTTAGGTGAAATGTAATTACATTTTTGTTCAAGCCTTAAAGTAATCCATCGCATGTTCCAAGTTCTATAGCTGCCCCCGAAGCAGTGTCCTCCCAGCTGGCCGATATATCATTTTCTTCACATGCGTTTACAACATGACATTTCTTTCATTTACAAACAAACAAAAACAAACATTTGACCACGCTGTTTTCTGTTCAAAATGACTTATACAGTGGATTTTTTCTTCTAAATAAAGAAATTCAATGAGGATAACTTTTGTTTTTGATACATTTCGCAGCATACCACACAATTGTGCCGAAATGAAATATGTACGTCAAAGGCAATACAATTTCAGAGATCCTTACGCAATATCTACAACTCGTTTTCTTTTTCTTTTTTTTTTTTTCTTTCTTCATTTGCCCCGTTTTAATTGCACGTACTGAAGGAAGCACAGAATGCCGTTCACGTAAGTTCTGAATGACAACTTTAGAACCCCATCACTGACCAAGCCTTCAACACCATGTCAACAATGATGTTCGAGGCATTTACAATGTCCGATTTAGGGTGTTCCCCGCTTTGATTTGCTTCTGATGGTCCAGTACACAGTTTCTGCACTTTATAGCAGTTTTCTTATTTCTTGTGGTATTCACATATCGGGGTTATTGTGCGAGACTGACAGCAGACAGCGTCTCGCTCTGCTCAGTTCATTTCAGTTCAGTGCCAGAGAGAAGCTGTCTGTGTCACACTTTGCATCTGGTGCGACGGTTAAGGTAAGGATATGGGGTAAACCCTGCGAATGGGACTGAAAGCATGCCTTTTGACACACGCATACTTTG
>JADBJO010000686.1:222500-225000 GCA_016801955.1 Conus betulinus | reverse complement strand
GACGTGGTGTAGCGTATTTGGACAAGTCCGCACGCACTGACGCCTGCTTGATGAAACTGAAACTGAAACTTGTACATGATCGATGTCGAGTTATGTGACGTACCGAACTGTATAACTTTGAGTGCAGCTGATCTGTTCCGCAGAAAATCTCGGAAGATAACGCCTGTCTTCCCATTCCTCGTACAGTTATCTTTCCTCGTTGTAGGGGTCAAAGAATAGCTCTAAAGAGGCAAATATCTGAAGGGCAAGCCCGCATTACGATCGGAATATTGGCTGTCTGCGTCCAAGGCACACCTTTTCACACCCATTTTTTTTCTCTTCTCTCTCTCTCTCTCTCTCTCTCTCTCTCTCTCTCTCTCTGACTGAACTGTTATTGGGCCAATTGTTTTCGGGCGTGCCCACCGGCGCATCCGTCTAATGAAAACAGCGGGGTCACTTTCGCTGTACGCGAGCTTTAACACCGATTACACCCCGTGTATATTTACTAATATCGTCTACAACCAAAAAAAAAATCCGTCGGATTTCCGCTGTTGTTCTACTTTCTTGTATTGGGCTGTGTTGTGATGTGCTTACGCTTTTGTGTTTGTTTTGTGCAATGCGCTCCACTGGACTGTATTGCTTGACTTCACTATCAAGGCAGGTTCTTGTGAAATTTCGGGTTTCCTCTCGATTTCGAGCACACGTAGCACACAGCAGCGCCACCCCTATGTCTGAGGGGGAAGGGGTGGGGCTGGGTGGGAGGTTCTCTGACACCAGCTGTCAAGCTCTCCCTAGGGTTTCTTCCTACTGAATTATTGTTAGACCACTGACTTCCGGGAACAGTTCTGAGAATGCCTGGGAAAGACTGGATGACCCTGGGACAGAGTAGACTTCCGGGTTAACAAGGCTAGCTCCCCACTTTGCCCTTCTCAAACGTGCTACGACTACCAAAAACGAAAGACGCTTTCAGGATTGACCAAGAGGGAGAGAGAGAAAATGATGAATCCATCTACGCCAACCCGATCTCGACTGGAAATGCACAACGGACTATGAGGAACGAACAAGCGGAATTCCCATGTTTCTGTGGAGGAAATTCTCTGCTAAGCGCGGCATGAAGATCCACAGAACGAAAAAGGGATGCATAAAACTCTGATGAAGAAACAGTACCACACTCCGCCAGCAGATCAGACGTCGGAAAACCTGGCCAAGATTCAAACCACAGTACCAAGAACATCCACGCGGATTTGTCAGACAGGGAACGTGTACAGGCCGTGGATGTCAGACGCTTGAAACTCACCTTGCCACCTGCAAGTGGAACGGGAGAAATCAGATGGAAAATAAGGAGTCCAAAAAGACTGGATGCGCTGACAGGAAAGAGTACACTGGAGCACGAATAAGCCACATTTGGAGGCACTGTATACGGAACCTGTAAGGACGCCTAAAGAGTGCAACAACTAAAACTGAAGACACCTCCTACAAAAATCCAGATAGCAGCAAGAGATCGATAACCATCCCAAAGAAAAAAGGAGAATCTCAAAAAAAAAAAAAAAAAAAAAAAAAAGCCAGACACAGGCTGCTTTAGAAACTGAAAAGAAAGGCTTGGGAGACCTCAAAGCACCACGCAGAGCCCCCAGCTAAGCAGAATCAGCAAGGAGGAGGAAGAGCAAAAACAAAGAAAACCCAAGATTGCTTCTTCAGAGACCCTTTCTACCTTGAAAGGAAACCATTGGAGCAGACCAAATCTGTTACACTGAAAGAAACTCTCAAGCAGCATCTCCGGAAAACATATTCCGACCCTTAGAGCAAAGTACTATTTGAAATCCAGGGCTTGTTGCAGCCTGCAGTGCCAGAGAAAAAGTTCAATGACAAACCACCGACACTGGATGAGGTAAAGGAGTGATTAAGAAAGACAGAGCCAAATCTTCGCCTTGGCCAAATGGAACTCCATGTCTGCTGTATAAAAAGTGTCCTAATCTCTTTAAGTGGTTCAATTAAATCATAAGATCAGCGTGGAGCAATAATTCGATTATTAGCGACCAATGGATGATGACTGATGGAGTGTACATTCCCAAAGAACAAAACGCGAGTCACATCGATCAGTTTAGACCAATATCATTTCTGAACGTCGAGAGGAAAATCTTCTCTGTCAAGGCAGACTGAATAACTGACCAAAAGTAACGTACGTGGATTTGTCTGTCCAGAAAGGAAAACAAATCTTCTCTGTCAAGGCAGAAAATAACTGACCCGTACGTGGCATCTGTCCAGAAAGGAGGCTATGGCAGAACATGTAGAACACCACCATGAGTTGGGATGCATTCCAAAGAGCTAGGGCAGAGAAATGGGACTCTACGTAGTGTGGCTCCATCTGGCAAATGCATATGGATCAGTTCCACGCAAGATGACTCAACCGGCCCTCGAGATGATTCATGTCCCAAAGAACATCAGAGAAAAGCTGAAGAAATACTTCCATAGCTTCTCAATGAGGGTCTCCACAAAAGAATACACAACAGACTGGATCAAT
>JADBJO010000686.1:210000-212500 GCA_016801955.1 Conus betulinus | reverse complement strand
AATAGAGTTGTGACCTCGGTATTAACTAAAAGTTGCGCAGCAATTGCCTATGCAGTCTCGCAAAAGAGAACCCATGTCCTACAAGGGAAACGTCGAAGCCAGAAACCAAAGCCCAGTTTGTATCTTCGGGGGGAGGGGGGGTGGGTATACTCCCGTCAAATGGATGTAGATATTTCATATATATACATTCGTACATTTTAACAGTTTTGTAAAACGAGATCCGACTACAACTGCCACCATCTTTTGTCATGCTTCGAACAAATTATGAAAGCTGGAACAGGCCTTGACAAATCAAAAGGTATAAATAACATGCTATGTTTTAAATATGCATAGTTTACGAAATGGCTGCTCAAGCAGATCATCACGATCACCATCAGTATGTGTGTGTGTGTGTGTGTGTGTGTGTGTGTGTGTGTGTGTGTGTGTGTGTGTGTGTGTGTGTGTGTGTGTGTGTGTGTGTGTGTGTGTGTGTGTGTGTGTGTGTGTGTGTGTGTGTTTGTGTGTGTGTGTGTGTGTGTGTGTGTGTGTGTGTTTTGTGGTAAAGAAATCCATAAAACATAATTGTTCTTCACTTTGATTGTACGCACGCACGCACGCACGCATGCACGCACGCGCACGCACGCACGCACGCGCACGCATACACACACACACACACACACACACACACACACACACACACACACACATAAACGCGCGCGCGCGTGCGCGTATATGTGTGTCTACAGTCATGGTTCGCTCAAATCGCACTGACCATGAAAAGCAATTTGTTTGTGCCCTCCCTGTTACATCACGTGAACCCCAGAGAGAGAGAGAGAGAGAGAGAGAGAGAGAGAGAGAGAGAGAGAGAGAGAGAGAGAGAGAGAGAGAGAGAGAGAGAGAGAGAGAGCGGGGGTGGGGCGGAGGGAAACCATTGCAGACATACACACAGAAACAAACGGCATGGGAAAAAAAAACGAAAAAAAAAACCCCGATAAGTTGTGATCTGAATGAAAGAGGACACAGTCACACGTTAGAGTGGGTCATTAACAGAAAAAAGGTAAGGCATGCAGACAGAAAAAATATAAGCATGCAGACAGGAAAGGTAAGGGACGCAGGCAGAAAAGGTAAGGTATGCAGACAGAAAAGGTAAGGCATGCAGACAGAAAAGGTACAAAAGGTAAGGCATGCAGACAGAAAAGGTAAAAAAGGTAAGGCATGCAGACAGAAAAGGTAAGGCATGCAGACAGAAAAGGTAAAAAAGGTAAGGCATGCAGACAGAAAAGGTAAAAAAAAGGTAAGGCATGCAGACAGAAAAGGTAAAAAAGGTAAGGCATGCAGACAGGAAAGGTAAAAAGGTAAGGCATGCAGACAGGAAAGGTAAAAAGGTAAGGCATGCAGACAGAAAAGGTAAAAAAGGTAAGGCATGCAGACAGAAAAGGTAAAAAAGGTAAGGCATGCAGACAGAAAAAGGTAAAAAAAAGGTAAAAAAGTAAGGCATGCAGACAGAAAAGGTAAGGCATGCAGACAAAAGTAGCACACAGGCAGCTACCGGTAATCATCAGACAGCTAGACATTCATTCAGGCCTCAGCATCTAAATATTTCACTGTCTTCAAGACACACACAATAATTGTCAACAACGGTGACGACCTTGACAACCACCACCACCACCACCACCAGTCAACAACAATAACAACAAAAACAATCCACAAACTGTGGTCATTATGAGCACATCTGTTTCCACACGGCTGTCATTTGACGATTACTGACAATAATTGTTCGGTGTCCACACTGATTTTTATTGATGACCCCCCCCCCCACCCCTTCTCTCTCTCTCTCTCTCTCTCTCTCTCTCTCTCTCTCTCTCTCTCTCTCTCTCTCTCTAACAATCGTTCACCGTACCCCCCTCTCTTTATCTAATTTATTAATTGTTCTTTCTTTTTATTTTTGGTGGTATGATTTTTTATTGTTCCATTCAATATAACAATTATTCACTTCAGATTTAGCTGATGTGCACAGTTCTGATCACGAAACGGATAATATGGAGTCGGTGTTTAACGCCAAATAACGTAAAAGATTGAAATCATGTTCTTCTTCCACTTCTTCTTGTCATCATCCTTATTAACATCACCACCATCAATATCTTCATCGTCATCATCATTGTCATTCATCATTATTACGATCATCATCATCATTTTATTATCATTATTATCATTGTTGGTGTTCTTGTTGTTGTCGTCGTTCTTGTTCATGATTTTGTTGGCCTTTCTTAATCCTCCTCCTCATCATCATCACTAGTATTGGTTTTATTATTATTATTATCATTGTTGTTGTTGTTGTTGCTATGTTGTTGTTCTTGTTATGGTTACTGCCATTGTTGTTCTTACTATTATTATTAATCTCACAGTCAAAAGTAATTCGCTCTTTTCCTTAAAAAAATCACTCTGCAGGAGACATATTTCTTCCATTCTGTTTCAACACCATCCAACAATCAAGAAAACTATACAGCTTCTGAACATTTCA
>JADBJO010000686.1:192500-195000 GCA_016801955.1 Conus betulinus | reverse complement strand
CTCTTCCTCTTTTCCTCTCTTTTCTGACTCTTCCCATCCCTCTCTTGTCTTCCTCTCCTACTGCTCTTTCCTCCTGTCATCATTCTCCTTCTTCTTTACCTTTATCATCTTCTTTCTTTTCCTTCCTTTTATATATTGTCCCTTTTCAATCATCTGTCCATGTCTTCGTCTCGTCCTTCTTTTCTTTTTATCTTTCATCTTTCCTTTCCTCAAACTGTTCCCCCCCCCCCCTTTTTTTTTTTCTCTCCCTCCTCCTGCTCCTCGTCTCGTGTATACTCATACTCTCCCCCTCCTTTCTCTCTCCTTTCTCCTTCTTTTCTCTTGTTTCTTTTCCTTTCCTTTTCTTTCTGTTCTGTCTTTTTTCATCTCTTCTTCCTCTTCACCTCTTATTCTCTCTCTCAATTTCCTCCGTTTTAGAGTGAAAAACAAGATACTGAAATAAAAGCATCTTCAATACACATGGTGTCACAGATATTGGAAAATAATCCATAACGCGCATTAGCGCGCATAAACATATACTCGCACACTCAGAGAGAGAGAGAGAGAGAGAGAGAGAGAGAGAGGTCAAAACGGTCACAGAGGAAGCCAGAAGGTCAAGGGTGGAGAGGTCAAGGCCACGTATCTTCGTTATTCGCTAGTCAAAGAGTTTCGTTGCTCACACTGAAGGCGTACCCCCCTTGCAGCAGATCTGACTGCCCCCCCCCCCCCCCCCCCCCCCCCCCCCCCCCACCCACCCCCGTCGGTCTCCTGCTCATGGCTGGCTCTACGTTCCCCACACTTCGCCGCTGACAGCGTCAGATTTTCAAGTCTGAAGCGCACACGCGGTGGTCCGCGGGCTGGACGAAGTTTCAGTCTCGGTTTCAGTTTCATCCAGATGTCACTGCGAGCGGACTAGTCCATATGCATGCTGCATCACATCTGCTGCTAGGCTAACAGAACACAGTGCACAGGAGTTACAGCCGATGGATCAACTAATAAGTAAGATGAAATGAAAAAAAGACGATGGTGTCATACATACGACTTACCAGACGGCACATTAGTCTAACGTGCTGGGTTGACCTTGGATGTGTATCTTATATTGTATAATGTCTGCACCACTTGTATGTGTGTGCATGTTTGCGTACGTGTGTGCGTGTGTGTGTGTGTGTGTGTGTGTGTGTGTGTGTGTGTGTGTGTGTGTGTGTGTGTGTGCATGAGAGAGTGGTCTTGTGTATGTGTAGCATGTTTGCGTATGTGTGTGTGTGTGTGTGTGTGTGTGTGTGTGTGTGTGGTGTGTGTGTGTGTGTGTGTGTGTGTGCATGAGAGAGTGGCCTTGTGTATGTGTAGCATGTGTGTGTGTGTGTGTGTGTGTGTGTGTGTGTGTGTGTGTGTGTGTGTGTGTGTGTGTGTGTGTGTGTGTGTGTCCATGAGAGGGTGGCCTTGTGTATGGGTGGTTGTCTACGTAATGTGTGCAGCATGTGAGTATGTATTGTGTGAGTTTGCTCATATGTGTGATCTGTGTGCTGTGTGAGCTTGCTCCTGTGAACACGCATATGCGCGTGTATGTGTTTCTGCCTATATTTGGGTATGGGTAAATGTATGTGTGCGTGCGTGCGTGCGTGCGTGCGTGCGTGCGTGCGTGCGTGCGTGCGTGTGTGTGTGTGTGTGTGCAACTAATTATTTGTGGGAAAACGGCTGTTTAGAAGATGACATAGCCGTATAGAAGATGACATAGCTATATTCATTAATAATAACAATCATTACTATCTTTATCATAATCATAACAACAACGGCTTTGTTGATGATGGTAATGACAGAGGTGAAAATAAAAAGTCATGAATATAATTAACTGAGATAATAATAATAATGATGATGATGATGGTGATGATGATGATAATAATATTAATGATGATGATGACAGTAGCAGTAATAATGATAACGATAATAATGATAACAACAACAACAATGATAACAATAATAATAGAATAATGTGCAAGTAGCGGATCGTCCTTGCAGAACACTGGACAAGAAGCACTTTGTACACTTGATTACCTAACTGGGCAGCCCAGCCAGTTGCACGCGCGCGCACGGTGATTATGGTGACCGGAAGTGGTTAGTGACCTGCGTGGGCCAACAGACTCCGACGAAGGCGAATGCGGGAAAGCGCGGCGAGACACTTCTCCTCCTGCCCCCTCTCGAATGACGAAAACACTCTTCTGAACAGTCTGTTACGTCATTTTCTCTAGCTTTCAACTCCATCTCTCCGGAGGAGATTTCTAACCAGCGGCACAGCGCCTTCATAGTTACCTTCCCATGGGAACTATGCTTTCCCTCGTGTCTGTTTGTTTGCCTATCTGTTATGGACATGAATCCAAATCTTAAGCGAGTTTAACAGAAGCTCTTGGAGAGACAGCATGTGTCCCAAAGACCAGCTTCTGAAATTTGATATGGATCTGTGTTGGGGCGATCGATCCAAGGGCAAATGAAGGATCCGTGCGGCTATGGCAAGAGATCTTCCCAG
>JADBJO010000686.1:182500-190000 GCA_016801955.1 Conus betulinus | reverse complement strand
CTTTTCTTACCCAAGCAGATCTTCCCCCTTTCTCCCCTTCATCGTCCACTGTTTTGCCGAGCTGTCTCTCTGATCCCCCCATAAGGCGAACGAAAGCTTTCCCATTCTCCGCTCTGCCTGCACTGTTCCCTCTCGCTATCTCCATAATCTTCGAATAAGACAGCAAAAATCTTCTCCAGTCCGTCTCCTTTGTCCAACGCTTCGCCTTGCTGTCGTTCTCTGATCTGCCAACAAGACGGCGGACATGTTCCCTATCCTCCCTTCTTTGGCCCAGACTTTGGCCTCGTTCCTTCCCTGGGAGACGACTGGCGTCTGCCCCGACCCGAGACCTCATAATGCAGTCCTCCTGACCTGGTGTGTATTGTAATGATTGTTATATATAACCAAATCAGACAGACAGACAGGGACAGAGGGAGAGAGAGAGGAGAGAGAGAGAGAGAGAGAGAGAGAGAGAGAGAGAGACAGACAGACAGACAGACAGACAGAGACAGACAGACAGACAGAGACAGAGACACAGACAGACAGACAGACAGACAGACAGAGAAAGAAAAGGAGGGCAAGGAGAAAGAAAAAAGCAAGAGAGAAAGAGACAGAGACAAAGAAACAGCCAGAGAAAGAAAAGGGGGTGAGGAGAAAGAAAAAAAAAGAAGAAGAGAGAGAGAGACAGAGACAGAGACAGAGATTGTATGCTGACGCGCGCGTGTACGTCCTTCTGCATGCAAGCTTATTTATGAAAAAAAATAAAGGGGATCACAATAACATTGATGCTGAAGCGGTGCCAGCCGGACTGTCTGAACACAAGTTGAAGATATCACGATTACATACATTACAAAAAGAAAACAAAAAAGAACATAATGCGTCTCACACACACACACACACACACACACACACACACACACACACACACACACACGCGCGCGCACGCGCACACACACACACACACACGCGCGCGCGCGCGCGCGCCCCCCCCCCCCCCCCCCCCCCCCCCACACACACACACACACACACACACACACACACACCACACCACATACAAAAAAAGAAAAGCGGTCTGGGTCTGGCAGTACACTAAGCAGCCATAGCCAGTGGCGAGTCACGTCCCGGGGATGTGGTCCGCAATGAATTTATGGGCGGAGCCGCTGGACAGAGCTGGACGCGGGCTGGGGATGAAGAGTCCGGCAGCTGCTCCAATCACAGCTGTCTGGAAAGAGGTGGTGATGATGTCGCCTTCGTTCTGCGGATTATTCCTTTAATCCTTCTGATGCCTGTCTAGCATCTGACGACATACTGACTGAGAGAGAGAGAGAGAGAGAGAGAGAGAGAGAGAGAGAGAGAGGGGGGGGGGCAGGGGGGAGCAGAGAGACCGACAGACAGGGGGAGGGAGGGGGAGAGAGAGAGAGAGAGAGAGGAGAGAGTGACAGACAGACAAGACAGACGGACAGACGTGGATACAGAGATGGAGACACAGAGAGAGAGAGAGAGAGAGAGAGAGAGAGAGAGAGAGAGAGAGGAAAGTAAGTAAGGGAAGAAGATAGACAAAGAGACACAAAGAAGAAAGCAGAAAGAGAGAGGTAGGGATGGGAAGAGATGGCGAAGGAGAGTGAGAAACAGAGACAGAGAGAACTTCAACTGACACGCAAAGCTAAGTGTTACCTTACAAATTACGTTTCAAGGCGATTTTTTTTTTTTAAACATCTTCATTACATTATCACTGCTCGTTTCTGCTTCATATCTCTCTTGGTTTGACCAGAATCTCATTTCCTTCTGCGCATAAGATGTATGAGGACAAAAGTCTAGACTTTCACAGCCTAAGACCTTTCAAACAAACGGCATCTACAAAGTCGTTTTGTTTTTCTTTCTTTTCTTGTTGTTAATTCTAACTTTCAATCTATATCTGGCTGTTATGAGAGAGAGAGAGAGAGAGAGAGAGAGAGAGAGAGAGAGAGAGACAGACAGACAGACAGACAGACAGACAGACAGAGACAAAGAGAGGTGGGGAGGGACGGAGGGAGGGAGGGAGGGAGATGCAACACCCTGCGCGCAGCACATCTTTGCGAGTTTAGACTGTCAGCGTTAGCATCCTTGTGCATGTGACGTGACGCTTGACAACACCATCCAATCGGTCCCACTAAAACACACCAAACCCCAGAATAGATTTCAAATCTGTGCCCACTCCCCCCTCTCACCCCCCCCCCCCCCCCCCCCACCCCACCCTCTTCTCCCTCTTAGAACAATGCGAGTCGCACGGCTTCGACTATCTGACACAGGAAAAAATTGCGTCACGGTAAATGCGTGACGCTTTTCGTTCGTGTCGTACGGCCTACCCCCCCCCCCCCCCCCCCTCTCAACCCTCCCTCCCTCCCCATGCTGTGCGATACTACGCCGCGTGGGATGTGCGTTCTAACAATAGCCCGTCTTACCCCCACCCCCCCCCCCCCCCCCTCTCTCTCTACCCCGCGACACAAAGGCATGTTGCCACACTCACCACCACCACCACCACCACCACCCCCCCCCCCTTTCATACCTAAGGTCCCTGTGCTCGCAGACACCTACACGTGCGCATAAATTAACTGGTGTGCTTGTCGAAATTTGATTCGGCATGTGAGAGATTCATATACTAGGCACACACAGGCGCAACTTCACTGACCCCTCAGGACTGCCTGTAGACAAGAGCAGAGGAAGACAAAGGGACAGAGAAGGCCTAGTAAAACTCTTGGTAACTCTTTGATCTCAAGTCATTCACTGTTCATTCCCAGGAAAAGTGAGTTGGAACTCTTTTTTACATTTTGAATCTATGTATTGATTTTATGTATGCTGTGTGTGTTAGCATTGTAACTTTGTACAAATGCTTAGCAACATTTATCAAACTGATGAATGATTATTTGTGTAGTAGTTTGCTTGCCATCATATGGCAAAAGCTCTCTCCCAGTGGTTTTGATTCTTTGTTAACAATCTGACCACTGCTCTTTGTGTTCACCCTGACTTTTGTCAGTATGCAACTCTGTCTGTTAAGATAATAATTCAATGATTAATTTTGATCAGGAAAACAGTATGCCTGTGCTAGGTAAAAACTGCTACTCTGATTTATAAATACTGGTGATTATTGGAATGATTTGTAGTGTATGACTTTAAGTCTACACCACATGTGTACTTGGACTAAGCATAGCCCCAAGTCAGTGTGATTTAATTCATATGAAACAAGGAAGAGTTGTATAACTAAAACTGTAACATTGTATTACTGTCTCCTACCCTTTTGTAAGCTTAACTTAGCCATTAAACAAAAGTGGGAGGTTAATAGTTATAGCAGAAACTCTACCATAGAGAAAACTTTGCTGGCTGAGTCTCACACCCCTTCTGAAAGAAAGAGGAAAAGGGTAAATGTGTGCACTCGACAGACCAGCCACCAGATTCTCATCTACAGATCAAGTTCTCTTTATCGCAGAACTGGGATCCTGGTCACGCTGCACATCACAGTGAACCAGGGCTGGGACTTCGCCAGAAACCAGGGCGACACCAGACAACAACAAATCTACACCAGTGGGGCAGTCACCAGCCACAGGAGAGATCAACTATTCTCTCCGAAGCAAAGCTAAGTTTGCTTACCACCTGGACTCAAACCCATCAGACCCTTTACCCTCCCTCACTTTATGATGAAACAGTGAGAACCTGTCTATGAGTACCATTCTGGCTACAGCACTGGGTGCTCGCAAGCAGAATGGATGTATAATAACCATATACATTCAGTGTAACTTAGACAGAACCCCTGTATGCCAACTTAAGCTTGCTGCACAGAGTGCAAGTGAGTAAAGTAGGAGTGAGGAAGGGCCCCTCATTGTGGTAGTCCAATGAGAACTGAAACTCAGTCTATGGAAGTGACACGCCATTTCTTATCTATGTGTAAGTAATAAAAGTTGATGTGTGAAAGTGCACTTTAACTTGTGTCAGTTCCCTGTTGTTCAATCGAATGTTGAATGTTTGAACTTCTCTCTTCAATTCTGTATCTCAGAGCTATAAGTACTTTTAATTAAGAGTACAAGCCTAAGGAAAATTATCTCAGAGCCATTCTTCCGTATTTTATCAATACCCGGAACAAATAAAAATTTCTTTGATGCTTTTGTTGTACTTTGTGGATATTTGATTGCTAAGAATTGTATAACAGTTCATTATCATGGCTGAATCAGTGAACCTCAGACTGGAGATCAAAGAGTGGGGAGAATCCATGGGCCTCTCTGGTCAAGATTTAGACACCTTTGTGACTACACAGTTTGAAAAGGAAACCAAATGGGCTGCAGAATGGGCCAGGAAATTTAAAGAGATGGAACAGGCAGTGCGAACAAAATTCCGAAAAGCTCACATGCACAAAAATGCACATGAAGCTGAAGAGAGAAGCAAAACAAATGAGTTAGAACCCGAAGCAGCCAAATGCGATAAAGCCAGAGAACATGAGCTGGCTCCCCAACAGATTGAAAAATCAGCCGAGACTGATAGCTCTTCAGAGATGGCCAGCCAAAAATCTCAGCCTCCCCCTCCAAACTTCAGCCATGCCGCTTCCCTTAGATCCTGTCAATGAAGCAAACTCACACAAAAAAGATGCGTGACAAGCCAAACCGGGATTCGAACCCCCACAGTCACAGCAATCTCAAAACCAAAACCCACCCGCCAAGTGGGAAACCACCACAAAGTGAGAAACTACAAACTGGTAAACCATACAGTGGTAACTCAGTCCCTGTGAGTCAAAACAGTGCACAGAAGCGTTTCTGCATGCACTGTAAAATGACATCTCACAACACTGCAGAATGCAGAAAATTCTTTGGACCAAGACTCCAAACAATTGCTGCATACCAGGTAGTGTCTACACCCCCAAAAGCAGTGACACACCATCTATGGTACATAACATCACTGCACCACCCATCAGTGAGCAGGTGTTAGTAAATAACAAACCTGCCACATGTTTGTATGACACAGGATTGTCATACGATGCAGTTGTAAGAGCTTCCCTTGTGGAGCCAGCTGCTATCACCGAGGAGACAGTGCCTTTACAAGGGGCCGACCTGACTCTGCACCTGCTACCTTACCTGTTGCCACAATTATGGTTGACAGCAGGTACGTCAAGGGACAGATCAAGGCAGCCGTCATGGACAATCCGATCCATGATCTCCTACTTGGAAGCCATTATGTCACACTCGGGAACCCCGTCTGAACCTGTCATTGTGTCCACACTGCAGGTGAAGACCCCAAAGCAATTCAAACCTCCTAAAAAGGAGATGAAAGCAGCTCAGCGAGCTGACCCAACATTAGCTGCATGCTTCAAGAGGCAGCGCCACACCTGTCACCACACTCGCAAGGGTGAATTCTTTAGGCAGAACGGTCTTCTGTATCGTAGGCTTAATAAAGATCATTCACAACTTGTGTCCCGGCGCCACACCGGACCCGAGTGATGGAAGTGGGCATACACTCTGTTCGCCAGGACATATCAATGTAGGGCAGACAGTGCAATGGGTGATGAAACAGTACTATTGGCCAGGGATGGCAGAGGACATAAAGAAATATGTCGATTCCTGCCCCATGTGCCAACACTGGTCATCAAGCCAAGGGGGTGATTCAACCCCAGGCCAGCCTGACAATCCAGACACAGGCCAACCGGAACCCAGCAATGTATTCCGAGGCTCCATTGGTGTCTTGGTGACTCCAGAGCTTGTGCCAAAAGCATAATGGACCACGATTGCAATGGATTGTCAAGCAGGAGCTTCTCTTGAGAGAGAATCTTTTTTTTTCGGGGGGCCTATGTGACGTGACGCTTGACAACACCATCCGATCGGTCCCACTAAAACACCAAACCCCAGAATAGATTTCAAATCTGTGCCCACTCCCCCCTCTCACCCCCCCCCCCACCCCCACCCCCCCTCTTCTCCCTCTTAGAACAATGCGAGTCGCACGGCTTCGACTATCTGACACAGGAAAAAATTGCGTTCATACCTATGGTCCCCTGTGCTCGCAGACACCTACACGTGTGCATAAATTAACTGGTGCGGGCGAACACCTATACGGACTCATAAATTATCCCGTGCCGATTAGGTTCAAACAATTTCCAAGGCGATTGGTTACAAGACTAAATCCCTCCCCCTCTCAACCCTGATGGGTGAATGACACGTTGTCAATATTTGATTCGGCATGTGAGAGATTCATATACTAGGCACACACAGGCACAATTTCACTGACCCCTCAAGACTGCCTGTAGACAAGAGCAGAGGAAGACAAAGGGACAGAGAAGGCCTAGTAAACTCTTGGTAACTCTTTGATCTCAAGTCATTCACTGTTCATTCCCAGGAAAAGTGAGTTGGAACTTTTTTACATTTTTGAATCTATGTATTGATTTTATGTATGCTGTGTGTGTTAGCATTGTAACTTTGTACAAATGCTTAGCAACATTTATCAAACTGACGAATGATTATTCTGTGTAGTAGTTTGCTTGCCATCATAGGGCAAAAGCTCTCTCCCAGTGGTTTTGATTCTTTGTTAACAATCTGACCACTGCTCTTTGTGTTCACCCTGACTTTTGTCAGTATGCAACTCTGTTAAGATAATAGTTCAATGATTAATTTTGATCAGGAAAACAGTATGCCTGTGCTAGGTAAAAACGCTACTCTGATTTATAACAACTGGTGATTATTGGAATGATTTGTAGTGTATGACTTTAAGTATACACCACATGTGTACTTGGACTAAGCACAGCCCAAGTCAGTGTGATTTAATTCATATGAAACAAGGAAGAGTTGTATAACTAAAACTGTAACATGTATTACTGTCTCCTACCCTTTTGTAAGCTTAACTTAGCCATTAAACAAAAGTGGAGGTTAATAGTTATAACAGAAACTCTACCATAGAGAAAACTTTGCTGGCTGAGTCTCACACCCCCTTCTGAAAGAAAGAGGAAAAGGGTAATGTGTGCACTCGACAGACCAGCCACCAGATTCTCATCTACAGATCAAGTTCTCTTTATCGCAGAACTGGGATCCTGGTCACATTGCACATCACAGTGAACCAGGAGCTGGGACTTCGCCAGAAACCAGGGCGACACCAGACAACAAATCTACACCAGTGGGGCAGTCACCAGCCACAGGAGAGATCAACTATTCTCTCCGAAGCAAAGCTAAGTTTGCTTACCACCTGGACTCAAACCCATCAGACCCTTACCCTCACTTTATGATGAAACAGTGAGAACCTGTCTATGAGTACCATTCTGGCTACAGCACTGGGTGCTCGCAAGCAGAAATGGATGTATAATACCCATATACATTCAGTGTAACGTAGACAGAACCCCTGTATGCCAACTTAAGCTTGCTGCACAGAGTGCAAGTGAGTAAAGTAGGAGTGAGGAAGGGTCCCTTATTGTGGTAGTCCAATGAGAACTGAAACTCAGTCTATGGAAGTGACACGCCATTTCTTATCTATATGTAAGTAATAAAAGTTGATGTGTGAAAGTGCACTTAACTTGTGTCA
>JADBJO010000686.1:170000-175000 GCA_016801955.1 Conus betulinus | reverse complement strand
TCTCTCTCTCCCCACCATCCCCCTCCAACACCATTCTCTCCCTTCTCATCTCTCCATCTCTTCTCTCCCCCCATTTCCCCTCAAACACCATTCTCTCCCTTCTCTATCTGTCCATCTCTCTCTCCCCACCATTCCCCTCCAACACCATTCTCTCCCTTCTCTTCTGTCCATCTCTCTCTCCCCACCACCCCCCTCCAACACCATTCTCTCCCTTCTCTATCTGTCCATCTCTCTCTCTCCCCACCACCACCCCTCCCCTCCAACACCATTCTCTCCCTTCTCTATCTGTCCATCTCTCTCTCCCCACCATTCCCCTCCAACACCATTCTCTCCCTTCTCTATCTGTCCATCTCTCTCTCCCCACCATTCCCCTCCAACACCATTCTCTCCCTTCTCTATCTGTCCATCTCTCTCTCCCACCCCCCCCCTCCAACAGCCATTCTCTCCCTTCTCTATCTGTCCATCTCTCTCTCCCCACCATTCCCCCTCCAACACCATTCTTTCCTACATCTTTCCTTTCTCTCTCTGTCCATCTCACTCTCCCCACCATCCCCCTCTCCATTCCTCCCCGCCCCACCCTCCATCTCCGTATCCCACCCCTCTTCGCTTTTCCTACCCCTCTCTCATGTTTCCTTTAATTTCTTCTCGCTCCGAGTCCTTTTCCCTATGTATTTTTGTCCGTTCATACCCCACCCCCCACCCCACTTCTCTCTCTCTCTCTCTCTCTCTTTCATTTCTCTTCTACTTTCATTTGATGTTTCATTATGATTGCATGACCGCCCCTGTTTGCTTGCTTGCTTTCTTACATTATTTCATTTCACAGTATGTTGTAGTCCCTACTCAGGGTGAGGACTGGATGTAAAAAAGCACGTCAGTGCTTCTCTATATATTATCCTCGCAAATAAAGAATTTTGTCTTGTCTTGTCTTGTCTTGTCTTGTCTTGTCTTGTCTTCTCTCTCTCTCTCTCTCTCTCTCTCTCTCTCTCTCTCTCTCTCTCTCTCTCTCTCTCTCTCTCTCTCTCTCTCTCTCTCTCTCTGCTCCAAGTCAAACAGGGAGAGTGGGAAGCCAACCAAGTTAATAAAACAATGGGCCGGCTGAAACTTAGCGAAAGAGGCGTGGGTAGTGGGCAGGATGAAAGGGGCATTGGGTAGTGGGCAGGATGAAAGGGGCATTGGGTAGTGGGCAGGATGAAAGGGGCATTGGGTAGTGGGCATGATGAAAGGGGCATTGGGTAGGGGAGGAAATGGTGCAGGGGGTGGGGAAACTGAGGGGAGGTGTGGGGTGTTGTCGGGTGAATAAGACGTTAGATGTCGTATTGTGTGCGTGCGTGCGCGCGTGCGTGCGTGCGTGCGTGCGTGCGTGCGTGCGTGCGTGCGTGCGTGCGTGCGTGCGTGTGTGTGTGTGTGTGTGTGTGTGTGTGTGTGTGTGTGTGTGTGTGTGTGTGTGTGTGTGTGACAGAGGGAGGGAGGGAGACAGAGAGAGAGAGAGAGAGAGAGAGAGGAGAGAGAGAGAGAGAGGAGGGGATGGAGGGCGGGGTAGGAGACAGACGGAGAGGGACAGGGGGGGGGGGGGGGGGATATAAGAAAAAGGCAGAATGATGTCAACACGTCGTCAAAAAGAAAAAAAAAAAAGTATCGAAAACAAGGAAAAAGAACAGAAAGAATGTCCACGAGGGGATGCATTTTTTTTTTTAATTGTGCATGGCATGGCGTAAGCGCGCAGGATTTACTTACTTGCTAAGAATCATGCATTCGTTTCCCATTATCAGTACATGCTTCCTTCTGTCGAAGACAAAGACGCTTTGATAGTGTCATCGGACATAGGCGTGCTTCCCGATAGACACCAGAAATGCACACTTAACCTACCTCTCTCTCTCTCTCTCTCTCTCTCTCTCTCTCTCTCTCACACACACACACACACACACACACACACACACACACACACACACACACACACACACACACACACACACACACACACACACACACACACACGCACGCACGCACGCACGTACGCACGCACGCACGCACGCACGCACACGTACACAACTACTCGGTGGCAGGACGACCTTCTCGACAACGTAAGAACTTCGGGAAGGGATGGTAAAGTGTACATCATCCAGGCGGCCATCTTTTCGTCACGGCCAAAGTTTCTTCCGGGTCAGCCACTAACAATGGTATGATCATTTCCGGTTTCCCCATTACGGCACGATCGTCAACTTCCTAGGTTGTCGCAGCGTGTAGATCTGTAGGTTGGGACAACCTGTTCTCTATAGCTCTGTAGGCTGGGACAACCTGTTTTCTGTAGGTGTGTAGGTTGTTATATCATTGGTATCAGCAGCTTCCTGTTGGGGATCAACTTTGTAACCTGTAGGTCTCTCGGTTGGATTCCTCAGCTTCCAGTTTAAAATAACTTCATGATCTGTAGAGAAGAAGCTGGTTTAAATCACTGGTATTCTGAGCATTTTGTCTGGGGAGAAAAAACGGTTTATTCTATACAGATATGACAAAAATTCAAAACCTATGCATGTCCTTTTTCAAACTGCAAAGGTTGGTGAAAACAATTAATAATTAATATCGAAACAAAAATCATGCACAAAACGTTTTTTTTTTTTTTTTACATGTGTACTCCACGAACACGTTTCATGGTGCTACAGAATTACTGTCTTCAAGAAAGCGCTGTGTGTGTGTGTGTGTGTGTGTGTGTGTGTGTGTGTGTGTGTGTGTGTGTGTGTGTGTGTGTGTGTGTGGGTGTGTGTGTTGTGTGTGTGTGTGTGTGTGTGTGTGTGTGTGTGTGTGTGTGTGTGTGTGTGTGTGTGTGTGTGTGTGTGTGTGTGTGTTGTGTGTGTGTGTGTGTGTGTGTGTGTGTGTGTGTGTGTGTGTGTGTGTGTGTGTGTGTGTGTGTGTGTGTGTGTGTGTGTGTGTGTGTGTGTGTGTGTGTGTGTGTGTGTGTGTGTGTGTGTGTGTGTGTGAGAGAGAGAGAGAGAGAGAGAGAGAGAGAGAGAGAGAGAGAGAGAGATGTTGTGTGTGTGTGTGTGTGTGTGTGTGTGTGTTTGTGTGTGTGTGTGTGTGTGTGTGTGTGTGTGTGTGTGTGTGTGTGTGTGTGTGTGTGTGTGTGTGTGTGTGTGTGTGTGTGTGTGTGTGTGTGTGTGTGTGTGTGTGTGTGTGTGTGTGTGTGTGTGTGTGTGTGTGTGTGTGTGTGTGTGTGTGTGTGTGTGTGTGTGTGTGTGTGTGAGTGAGTGGTTGTGTGTGTGTGTGTGTGTGTGTGTGTGTGTGTGTGTGTGTGTGTGTGTGTGTGTGTGTGTGTGTGTGTGTGTGTGTGTGTGTGTGTGTGTGTGTGTGTGTGTGTGTGTGTGTGTGTGTGTGTGTGTGTGTGTGTGTGTGTGTGTGTGTGTGTGTGTGTGTGTGTGGACAGTGTTTCACGACAGTGTTACACTTCCGGTCTGTTTTACAGCTCCTCACTCCGCTGGGTACCAACGTTTGCGCCAAAAAAAAAATTGCTGCATTTACATGTGTGTAAAGATGAAAAACCGAATCTAAAAAGAGCAACAGAGATGTATGAGATCCATCAAATACAGATGATTTTTCGACACCCCGTGAAGAAGTAACAGCTCTAGGCGTTAACATTCCAACAGCAATCTTGATCCACCGCGGACAGACAGTAAGTGCCGACCTAACTGGTGTCTGTGACAAAATCTCGCACACCACGAAGTGGCCCACGCATTGGACTCGATCACTAGTCGTCACCCTTCTCGAGAAATGAAATCATTTCACGGCCAGAGTGAAAAGCACTGTCAGCTTGACCAGCCATGCCAAAGGTATGATGAAAGTCACGGGGAAATGATTAAGCCTGTAGCCGATACTGCTGAAGAACAGGCTGGATTCCGCAGGGGGTCTAATCGAACAGATCTTTAACTTGCATACGTTTTGAAAAAAAAAAAAAAAAAAAACAGCTCCAGCATCCGAGTTCTGCCACATCTTGACAGGCTTAGGTGTTTGACAGAATCTGACAGGAGGCCTTATGTATCACAATGAAGAAATCAACATCCGGCAAAAGTTAACATCATCCATACACCATCAAGTCGCTACTGAGAGAGAATGCTCAGTTCAGTGGTTTATTTAACGTCTATTCACCATTGATGATATTAGACGAAAAACAATCTAACAACGTCATTATTATCTAACTATGCTTAAAAAAAAAAAAAAAAAAAAAAACCCCCACCCGCATCAAAGCAACTTGGCAATTTTAGATTGTGCGATAATAGTAGCAATTTTTATGATAGAAGGGCTGGACAATATTTGACTGATATCTTGGACTTTGATGTCAATATAATTTTCTTTATAGATTGGAGTTAAGACGGAACATTCCCATCAATAGATGATGCACTGAAATAGGCTTACCACAAGTACAAAGAACGTGGCAAGAATATTTTGTGTTCCATGCATTCAACTTGAGTTTTGTTACTATCTTGGAAATGTGACGAGGACAAGTATTTACATCTTTAAGATTTTCTCCACAAATTTCTGTTATAAACACAACTTTCTAATTTTAGCAAACTTTCTGACGAAGATATTTTCAGTGAAGATAAAGAATTACAAGCAGGGCATTGTTTAGCTCCAGCTTTAGCAAGAATATCTGCTACTTCGTTCCCATTCAAACCACTATGAGAGGGAACCCAGCAGAAGTCAATACAATTCCATGAAAAAGAGTCAATACATATTCCATGAGAGAGAGAATGCTTTTGGGGTGTCGTTCCACACTTCAGTTCGGGTTCGTCAGGGTTGCCTTCAAACTCCCTTACTTTGTAATATATTCCTTGAGCACATCATGACTGATACACTTAAACATCATGCTTGCAGTCAGCGCTGGGAGTAGAACCGTCACGACCTTCAGCAAATGACATCGATGACCTTGCAGGCTGTGAACAAGAACTTGCCAAGCTTGTTCAAAAACTACATGACACATCAACGAAATACAGCGTGAAGATCAACACTGTGAA
>JADBJO010000686.1:160000-165000 GCA_016801955.1 Conus betulinus | reverse complement strand
GCAGAAGACAAAAGACGAGGAATCATGAGGTAGGAGGGATAATCAGGGAGACGAGAGAAGAAGGGGGGGAGGAGCAGATTAAGCAGGGGATGGGAGTGGTGGGGGTGGGCGGGGAGGGGGATGGGGAGGGAGAGAGAGAGAGGGGCACAGAGCTGTTACCAAAAAACGGCTGACAGCTGGGACTAGATCCCGTAATGGAGAATGACAGACAGACATGAGGAGAGACTATGAGACAGAGGGGAGAGGACTGAGTCACAGAGTATTGGAGAGACAGACACAAAACGAGAGACAGAGACCAAACGAGAGACAGATGAGGTAGGCAGCAAGGAAGAAGAGAAGAGATGAGAGACAGACAGAGACAGAGACCAGAGACAGAGACCAGAGAGGAGAGAGAGAGAGAGACAGAGAGAGAGAGAGAGAAGAGAGGAGGGATAAGGAAAAGGAAGAGGAGAGGGATGAAAGAAGAGGGAGAGAGAGACAGAGGGAGGGAGAGAGACGAGATGAGACAGAGAAAGACAGAAGAGAAGAAGAAGAAGAAGAAGAAGAAGAAAGAAGAAGAAGAAATGAAGAAGGAAGAGGAGGAGGAGAAAAGAAAAAAAAGGAAGAAGAAACCTGAAATCTTAAAGGTTTTAAGAAGTGCGTAGGTCCTCGCTCACTGTAACCGAGTTTCGAATGCACGGCATCCCTCATTCTTCCTTGAATCCCTCACAGAGTGCACTTCGCGAAACGCGCCAGAAGGTCCTGGTCAGTGTATGGACCACTGGAACACGTTACGTTCCAACACTCATGTACATGTAGAATTTAAGATAACATTCACTGATCTTTATTCTCGTTAGCACAATTACATATGAATGGCGTTCTACATCCTCAAAAAAAAAAAAAAAAAAAAGCAAAAGAAAAAGAAAGAACACACACACCACACACACACACACACACACACACACACACCCACACACACCACACACACACACACACACACACACAAAACACCACAGCAATCACATTCAACTACAGATGCAATTCATTTCATGACCACATCCACGTTTAACAACAGTTACAGAAGAAATTCGGAGTGGACACCAATCTGCAGCGATAGTGCTGAAAAAATTCATCTTACTACACAAGACAACTTACATATTTCAGAATTATTCAGGCCACCAGAACGTTGGGGGTGGGGAGGGAGGGGGTTGTTTGTTTTTTTTTTGTTGCTGTTGTCTGCGGACTCAAGTATGCGCATTGCTAAAAAAAATGTGCCCGCGCGCGCGCGCGCGCAACACACACACACACACACACACACACACACACACACACACACACACATACACACACACACACACACACACACATACACACACACACACACACACACACACACACACACACACACACACACACACACAGAGTAGCGCGCGCGCGTGCACCACCCTTTCACAGCACGTCACTTTTTATTTCATAGCGTACATTAACGGATCGACACAAACAAAACCATTTATCTTGCTCTGTCTGTAAAGGGCATTACCCTAATGTTCAATCCTACTGTCGTTCACGTCTGGCCCCTCCCCCTTCTTCATCCTCCTCCTTCTCTGCCTTACCCCCTCCCCCTTCCCATCCCCGTCGCCGCTCCAGCCTGTACAGTCTATTATTGACCGGTTCTTTTTTCCTGTTTGTTGTACAGTATATCATTGACCGGTCCTTTTTTTCCTGTTTGTTTGTACAGTATATCATTGACCGGTTTTTTTTTTTTTTTTTGTTTGTTGTACAGTATATTATTGACAGGTTCTTTTTTCCTGTTTGTTTGTATAGTATATTATTGACCGGTTCTTTTTTTCTTCCTGTTTGTTGTACAGTATATTATTGACCGGTTCTTTTTTCCTGTTTGTTGTACAGTATATCATTGACCGGTTCTTTTTTTTTTCCTGTTTGTTGTACAGTATTATTGACCGGTTCTTTTTTCCTATTTGTTGTACAGTATATTATTGACCGGTTCTTTTTTTCCCTGTTTGTTGTACAGTATATCATTGACCGGTTCTTTTTTCCTGTTTGTTTGTACAGTATATTATTGACCGGTTCTTTTTTCCTCTTTGTTGTACAGTATATCATTGACCGGTTCTTTTTTTCCTGTTTGTTGTACAGTATATTATTTTGACCGGTTTTCTTTTTTCCTCTTGTTGTACAGTATATTATTGACCGGTTCTTTTTTTTCCCTGTTTGTTGTACAGTATATCATTGACCGGTTCTTTTTTCCTGTTTTTGTTGTACAGTATATCATTGACCGGTTCTTTGTTCCTGTTTGTTGTACAGTATATCATTGACCGGTTCTTTTGTTCCTGTTTGTTGTACAGTATATTATTGACCGGTTCTTTTTTCCTGTTTGTTGTACAGTATATTATTGACCGGTTCTTTTTTCCTGTTTGTTGTACAGTATATTATTGACCGGTTCTTTTTTCTTGTTTGTTGTACAGCATATTATTGACCGGTTCTTTTTTCCTGTTTGTTGTACAGTATATTACTGACCGGTTCTTTTTTTTTGTTGTACTGTTTGTTTTTTACAGTATATTATTGACCGGTTCTTTTTGTTTGTTGTACTGTTTGTTGTACAGTATATTATTGACCGGTTCTTTTTTTGTTTGTTTGTACAGTTGTTATTGACCTGTTTGTTTTTGGGCCAGACGCGCATGCTGACTTTCAGACGTTCAGTTTCCCACGTGGCCTCAAACACTTGCACTTTAGTGTGGGAGCTGGTAGTGCTGCGAGTCACGAGACAATGAGTTAACGGTGTAACTGCCAGCATGAATCGATAGCCTTGTACTGCGCTCTGTTGCTCTGTACTGCGCAGCAATTTATCGTAATATACTACAGTGAATGAGCTGTCTTTGCGATGCCATGGATTTAAGGTTATGTGTTGCATTAAGTTATATTGTTCTACAGTGCGTTTACCATTTATATTGCGTTGCTGTTTATAACTTTGCAATATATCGTGGTGCACTGAAGAGTCCTAGTTTGCAATGTCTTCTATTTTGCGATTCAAAGTATCGTCTTGCAATACACTTTGTTGTACAGCACTACTGTGTATTGTACCGCATTCTGTTCTATTGGGAAGGGCTGGCCCTGGAGCTGGGCATAGTCGACTCGCTGATTTGTCAAACCAGCACCTTCTTTTGTACGGCTGTGTCTGAGAAAATGTTCTACTGTTCAGACAAAATGTCCGTATTTCCGTTCAATTCTGCCGTCACGTCATCTTAGATGTTATTTTTTTTTTTTCTTGTCCTTTTCGTCTTTTTTTTTTTAAACCGACAGTTTAACTAGGAACCTGGTTATATACATCTGGTTTTCAAGGTTTCATCTTTTTTTTTTTTTGTTTTAAATGGTAATGAGGGCTTTTTTTCGATACGCTATGGGCTCTTTCTGTCGAATGGGCCAGAAATGTGACTTTAAATTGATTTGATATGAAGGATTTTCGTGTTTGTGCATTCTCGAGAATCCTGACGGTTCTTTAATGCATGTGTTCTTTAATGCATGAAGTTCGATCTTTGGCGGGCACATACGCACGCATGCCAAAAGATAAATGGGGTCGAGTTCTGCACATTATGTAGATCCTGCGCGAAAACAAACAAACAAACAAACAAAAACATCCTCCTCCACCCACCGAGTTTCGCGGCGTTTCAGAGCACTGATCTCACGAGCTGATTTGGTGGTAGCCCTAGGTACCACCCACTCTGCAACCGCCACACCCGTTGGCCGGAAACGGATGATGCAGTAGAGCCCCACAGGCTGTACGTGTAATCACACTTGTCGCGACAGTGTACGTAGCATCCCCTCCCCGCCCTTGGCAACAGTTGTACCACTTGCCCCTTCACTGGGACGTCGAGTGTGACGTCCAGCACCCACCCCCAAACACACTGTGGGACAAAATGTGACCACCATCTCACTGAATTCATGACAGCATACTAGTTTCATGAGCTAATGACAGCTGGTTGCCTTGGAAAACGCCTGCTGTCCTTCAGGAAAACAGGGTTATGCTTGTCTCTGAGAGTAACAACTGTTTTCCCCACAATAAAGCAGCTTTCCTTATTCTCCCTACTGATTACACCCCGTTCTCTCTAGCTTCGCAGTGAATCATTAATTATACTGGAGAAAAAAAAACAGGAACACTGGTGCGATCCGCAGGATCACAACTATTTTCCCTTTTTAGCCGACTCCATTTGCGTTTGTCGCGGGAAACGGCGATCAAAGTTGTTTTCCCTGTTAATGACGTTCTCCTCATGATAATACCTTTTTTCCGTCAGAGAATTACGGATAAGAGTTATCATCTTTAGGAAAATACGGGGAGGAGGTGGGGTGTGGGGGGGGGGGGGGGGTTGTGATCCTCAAAGCAAAGAGCTATTATTCTCAAAAAAACATGGAAAAGTCGTGATCCCTGAAAAAATAGTCATGATCATCATGATAATCGTTTTCTGTCTTTGCGCTATTTTCCACGAGGATTATATCTTTTTCCCGAGGAGATGGGCTATTGTCGCCTTTAGACGCTAATGTGCCCCCCATACTGATCGGCATGGTGTGATCCCTTGCTGGAGCCTCTCCCAAAAACTTACCATGTCACAGCTGGTTTTCTCAGTCACGGAGGGAAGGAGGTAGGGAGGGGCAGAGGGTAGATAGGTAGTCTGGCTGGCTGGTTGAAAGGTAGACTGGCTGATTTTTGATTGGCCGTTTTGAAAAAGAAATACTCAATGCCACAAGTTAAAGCATTGTTCCCAAGAGTCGTTATTGTATTTTCATTGAACGGGAAATAGCATTCGAGTACAAGGCTTTTGCGAATTACTCTCTCTCTCTCTCTCTCTCTCTCTCTCTCTCTCTCTCTCTCTCTCTCTCTCTCTCTCTCACACACACACACACACACACACACACACACACACACACACACACACACACACACACAGAGAAATGTGCGGTGGTTTATGAGAAGCTACCAGCAATATCGACCAGTGCTACGTCTCCTCTGG
>JADBJO010000686.1:137500-150000 GCA_016801955.1 Conus betulinus | reverse complement strand
TTTACCCCCATCCCCCATCTCTCTCCTCCTCTCTCTCTCTCTCTCTCTCTCTCTCTCTCTTTCTGTGTGTGTGTGTGTGTGTGTGTGTGTGTGTGTGTGTTGTCATGTTTCATTGTTTTCAAGCGGATGGGCGTGGTTTGTTTTTTTTTTAAGGGTGGGGTTGCCTTTCCTTACCTACTCGTTTGCCAGTTTTTCTTTTTCTTTTTGTGGGCATTTTATTAACAAACAATTCACATCCCCTCAAAAGACGTAATAATCCTCTTCCCACCCACCCCCCCTCTCTCTCTCTCTCTCTCTCTCTCTCTCTCTCTCCTCTCCTCTTCCTCCGTGTGTGTGTGTGTGTGTGTGATGAGCCATGACTGGGATTCGAACCCATGCCCTTCTGGACATGCTCATTTCCACTTAATGACTCGCGCACTAACCACTGAGCCACAGGGACACCTGATATTTGTAGGAAAGTTAAGCCTTATGAAGTTCACTTTTGTTCCTCCTTGACCAGATCCAACTTGAACACCTCTCTGCCGCTTCTGCCATTGCTTTCAGGGCTTTTTGGTTTTTTTTCCCTCCCTGCAACTGAGAGCTGTTTCATTTCCCCACAAACCCCCTAGCTCCAATTTCTGCAGTGAGGACTTTGACCTGATAGCCTTCTCTCCTCAGGCTGTTTGCCAGATCAGCATACTTTTCAGTCTTGTAGATCTGAGCTGCCTCCATTCTGTTCTCATATGGCACCGTGAGCTCGATCATGATCAGCTGCTTGGTTGACTGAGAGTGTAATACTATGTCTGGTCTCATGCCACTCTTGCTGATAATCTCTGGGTGACTATTCCATTCTGGGAGGTCTGCTGTGCACTCCCAGTCATCTGCCCCGTCCAGCAGACTCTGCCTGCATGTTCCGAGTGGCACTGTTGTTCTTTGGCCATGATTCGCTGCTCCTGCCGTGAAGAATGTTGCGGGTGCTTTTGGAGTCCTGATTTTCCCTTTTGTGGTGTTGGTACTACTAGCCCAGACTACTTGTACAATCTCTTTGAGCACTTGGTTGTGCCTCCATGTGTACCTTCCTTGAGCCAGGGCTACTTTACATGAGCTTAGGACATGCTCCACTGTTTGTTTTTCATGGCAAAGGGGGCATGAAGGATCGTCTGTTTTTCCCCACTTCACCAGGTTTGCATTTGAAGGCAGAAGAAGGTCATATGCAGATCTGAGAATGAAGCTGATCCTGAGAGGGGCCATGTGCCAAATGTCATTCCAAGTGAGACTTCTTTGGAGTGCATTCTCCCACGTTGTCCCATTGCCCTTGCTGGCTCTGCTGGACTGCTTTTTGAGTCTTTGTTGGTCTTCTTCTTTTCTCATCTCCTGAATCATCATGTCTCTTTTGGCTTTTCCTTTGGCCTTTGACCACCATTCAGTTTTGGTCACCCCCAGTCCTTGTCTTGGTCTGTGTGTGTCCTGTTATTTCTCTGATCTTGAGACTTTCTTTTGCAGAATCCATCGCCTCTTGAACTTTCCATTTTCTGCTGTCTTCAGCTGGGGCTTGATTGCTTCAACAACCACTTGTCTCTCTGAGTCCTCCAGCATGCTTTGAAGTCTGATCTTCCCTGCTTTATATTCCTCCAGGATGGATTTCAGTGGTAGTTTCAGCTTTGCTTGGCGACAGTATAGCGCTATGTCAGTCAGACAGGGGGTGGGACACCAAGCCATTTCCTTGTGAACTTGTTGATTTTGGATTCCATTGCCTCCACTATGCTGGTGCAGATGTCGTATATCATCAGAGGCCATAGGAGCTTTGGTATCAGCATGAACTGCAGACACCAGACCTTGTATTTGCCAGGGAGCCCACACTGGTCAATGGTCTCCAAGCCTTCTTCCGACATCTGTTTGGTTTCTTTTGCTCTTTGTGTGTCTTTCAGCGTATCATCATACCATCTTCCAAGGCTCTTGACTGGCTCTTCTGTTACTGTTGGAATGGTCTGGTTGGCAACACTGAAGACCACAGATTCGGCCACTTTTCCTTTCCTCAGTGAGAGAGACCTCCGTGATTTCTTTGGCTTGAACTTCATTCTGGATGAGGCAACTATGTCGTCCAGCCTCTCCAGCACAGCACGTGACGTGTCTCGTCGTCTTCTCTGGATGAAATCACTGTAGTGTCATCCATGAAGGCCTTGAGAGGGGGGGGCATCTTGTATCCATCGCCAAGGTCTGTTTGTCTTGCGTTGCTTGTTGCTTGTTGCTGCTTTCAAGATGACTTCCATTGCCAACACGAACAGTATTGGGGAAATGGCACAGCCCATTGCAATGCCACTTCCAAGTTGATCCAATCTGTGTGTACTCCTTGGTAGAGAAAACGCATTGAGAAGCCATTGAAGTTGAAGTACTTCTTGAGCATGTCGCGGATGTTCTTTGGCACATGGTACATCTTAAGAGCCAACTGTATCATCTCATGGGGGTACAGATCCATATGCGTTTGCCAGGTCGAGCCACACTACGTCCAGGTCTCTCTTTTCTGTTTTTTTGCTCTTTGGATTGCGTCCCAGATCATTGTGGCGTGTTCTACACAGCCAGCCACGCCTGGGAATGCCACCTTTCTGGACTGACACATCCAAGTACTTGTTTTCCATGAGGTACTTGGTCAGCCTTGCTGCCATGACAGAGAAGAAGATTTTCCCTTCGACGTTCAGTAGTGATATTGGCCTGAACTGGCTGATGTCACTTGAGTTTTGCTCTTTGGGGATGTACACACCATCTGCCGTCATCCACTGGCCGCTGATCTTCTGATTTCTCCAAGCTGATCGCAGCAGCCTGCAGCAGCTGGAGCCACTCCAGCACCTTGGGACATTTCTTGTACAGCTGGTAAGGTATTCCGTTTGGGCCCTGGTGATGATTTGGCTCTGGCTTTGTCGACCACCTTCTTGATTTCCGCCACGTTGGAGGCTTGTCATTGAACTGTTCCTCAGGGTTGGTTGGCCACACCAGACCTTGAATGTCGAGTGGTGCTTTGCTCTGTGAGTCAGAGTATGTTTTCCTCAGATGCTGCTCAAGAACTCCTTTGTCCACACTTAGGGTCCCAGATTTTGGCTGCTCGAACAGAGTTCTGGCAAACTGGAAGGGGTCTCTGAAGAAACGCTCTTGTGTCTTCTTCTTTTTTGCTTTTCCTCTTCCTCGCAGATTCCGCTTTGCTGAGGGCGCTGTGTTTTGCTTTCAGGTCTTTCCCAGAGTTTTTCCAAGCCTTGTTTTTCAGCTGGCAGAGCAGTCTTCATTTGCTTCTTGAGGTTTTTCTTTTGGACCCTGATCTTGTCCATCTCTTCTTGGCGTCTGGATTTCTTGGAGGTGTTTTCTCTTTGGGTAGTTTTGCTCCCATAGGCGTCTCTACATGTGGCATATACACAATGTCCCCATATGTGGCTAGTTTGTGTTCCAGGGTGCTTTTCCCTATCAGTGCATCGAGTCTTTGGACGATTTTTGCATCCAGTTTCTCCCAATCTTCAGTCTCGTTTGCTCGTGGCAGGAGTTTCAGGCGCCTGGCATCGAGGGCCTGTGCAAATTCCTCATCCGAACCAACAGCGTGGATGTCCTTGGCACTGTGGTTTAAATCCTGGCCTTGGTCTTCTTCCGACGTCTTATCTGCTGATGCAGTGCGTGCTGCTGCTCATTCAGATGAGTCTTCACACACATCCCATCTTTGTTCTGTGGATCTTCATGCCACGGGTGGTAGCGAAAACGCTTTCCACAGACACATGGATATTCCATTTGGTCCATGTTCGTAGTCCGTTTGGGATTTGCAGTCGTCGTGATTGGTTGAGCACCGATGGATTCATCATTCTCTCCCCCTTTTCGGTGAATCCTGGGAGCATCTTTTCCTTTTGATTTTAGTAGCCACATGTTGAAGGCAAAGTGGGGAGCCAGCCCACAGAGCCCTTGGTTCTGGTCTTTTCCAGTGTCCTCCGGTCTTTCCCGGACGTCCTCCGGCAAAACTCGTGGAGAGCGTGGCAGCAGAGTCCTCAGAAGAGAAGCCCCCTTCAAGCGAGTGTTTCGGCCCTTATCTCCTGACACTCTAGGGGGGTTGGGCCACACCCGGTTCATGACTCCGGATGTCCCTCTGCTGCTGCCCCTTTTTTTTTTTTTTTTTTTCATCTTGGGATGAGCCATGACTGGGATTCGAACCCATGCCCTTCTGGACATGCTCATTTCACTTAATGACTCGCGCACTAACCACTGAGCCACAGGGACACCTGATATTTGTAGGAAAGTTAAGCCTTATGAAGTTCACTTTTGTTCCTCCTTGACCAGATCCAACTTGAACACCTCTCTGCCGCTTCTGCCATTGCTTTCAGGGCTTTGGTTTTTTCCCTCCCTGCAACTGAGAGCTGTTTCATGAGGCTGTATGCAGACGTTCCAACAAACCCCCAGTAGCTCCAATTTCTGCAGTGAGGACTTTGACCTGATAGCATTCTCTCAGGCTCAGGCTGTTTGCCAGATCAGCATACTTTTCAGTCTTGTAGATCTGAGCTGCCTCCATTCTGTTCTCATATGGCACCGTGAGCTCGATCATGATCAGCTGCTTGGTTGACTGAGAGTGTAATACTATGTCTGGTCTCATGCCACTCTTGCTGATAATCTCTGGGTGACTATTCCATTCTGGGAGGTCTGCTGTGCACTCCCAGTCATCTGCCCCGTCCAGCAGACTCTGCCTGCATGTTCCGAGTGGCACTGTTGTTCTTGGCCATGATTCGCTGCCTCCTGCCGTGAAGAATGTTGCGGGTGCTTTTGGAGTCCTGATTTTCCCCTTTTGTGGTGTTGGTACTAGCCCAGACTACTTGTACAATCTCTTTGAGCACTTGGTTGTGCCTCCATGTGTACCTTCCTTGAGCCAGGGCTACTTTACATGAGCTTAGGACATGCTCCACTGTTTGTTTTTCATGGCAAAGGGGGCATGAAGGATCGTCTGTTTTTCCCCACTTCACCAGGTTTGCATTTGAAGGCAGAAGGTCATATGCAGATCTGAGAATGAAGCTGATCCTGAGAGGGGCCATGTGCCAAATGTCATTCCAAGTGAGACTTCTTTGGAGTGCATTCTCCCCACGTTGTCCATTGCCCTTGCTGGCTCTGCTGGACTGCTTTTTGGAGTCTTTGTTGGTCTTTCTTTTTTCATTTCCTGAATCATCATGTCTCTTTTGGCTTTTCCTTTGGCCTTTGACCACCATTCAGTTTTGGTCACCCCACCTTGTCTCCTGAGTCCTCAAATTTTACCAGCGACCAATGGATGACAGTTTTATTAAAGGTCTCTATCCTCTGTCGGCAGGGTGGGGAGGTGGGAGGGGCATGGTCGGAGCGGAGTGGAGGGGGGTGATGATGACATGCGGCGGCTCACCTTTTGATGACGAAGAAAATGGCAGGAAGCAGACGACATTAAAATCCATGCAGACACCAGAGAGCCTGGGGAGAAGGAAGTGTAAGGCATGATGGGGGAGAAAGGAGGGGAAGAAGAGAAGGAAGGGCAGGCCATGACGGGGAGAAAGGAGGGGAAGGAGAGGAAGGGCAGGAGGGGGAAAAGGAGGGGAAGGAGAGAAGGAAGGGTGAGGTATGAAAGACGGGGGAGAAAGGAGGGGAAGAAGAGAGGAAGGGCAGGGGGGGAAAGGATGACGGGGGAGAAAGGAGGGGAAGAAGAGAGAAAAGGAAGGGTGAGGTATGACGGGGGAGAAAGGAGGGGAAGAAGAGAAGAAGGGCAGAAGGGCAGAGCATGACGGGGGAGAAAGGAGGGGAAGGAGGAAAGGAAGGGAAGGGGAGAAGGACGGGGGAAAGAAGGGGCAGACGGGGGAGAAAGGAGGGGAAGGAGAGAGAAGGAAGGGTGTGAGGCATGACGGGGGAGAAAGGAGGGGGGAAGGGGAGAAGGAAGGGCAGGGCATGACGGGGGAGAAAGAAAGGAGGGGAAGGAGGAGAGAAGGAAGGGCAGGACAGGATGGGGGAGAAAGGAGGGGAAGAGGTTCGGAAAGTGAACTGCATGTACTCTTCGAAAAATTTCCGGTTTTACATTACAGGTGCGCGCGCACACGCGTGAGTGTGTGTAAAGTGCACGTGCATCTCTGTGCATGCGTGCGTGTATGTGTGTGTGTGTGTGTGTGTGTGTGTGTGTGTGTGTGTGTTGTGTGTGTGTGTGTGTGTGTGAAGTGCACGCGCACCTCTGTAGGCCTACGTGTGCGCACGCATACGTGAGTGCATGTGTGTGTGTGTGTGTGTGTGTGTGTGTGTGTGTGTGTGTGTGTGTGTGTGTGTGTGTGTGTGTGTGTGTGTGCTCTCTCTCTCTCTCTCTCTCTCTCTTTTCTTTCTGACTGCTTCTTCTGCTTCTATAAATCCCTCTTCTTCCCCCCCCCTTCCCCCCCCGACCCCTCCCTCCCCCCCCCCCCCCCCCACTTTCTGCCTCCCTCCTCCCCCTGCTCTCCCCCCCCCCCCCCCCCCCCCCCCCCCCCCCCCCCCCCCCCCCCCCCCCCCCCCCCCCCCCGCGCCCCCACCCCCCCCCCCCCCCCCCCCCCCCCCCCCCCCTCCCCCCTCTCCTCTCTCTCTCTCCCCTCTCCTCTCTCTCTCTTCTCTCTCTCTCTCTCTCTCCTCCTTTCCAGAGGAAATAAAAACCGTGACACTGCTTCTTTATTACCCTTCGAGATTAGGTGTCGTGACCTCTTTTTTTCCGCATGCCCCATTTTCCTTCCCCCATCTCCCCCCTCCAACCAACCCCTTTCATATCGTGTTCAAACAGCCCACCTACCTGTTTTTTAACACTTTGTTCTGGCCGTCAGAGACCCACTTGATTTTTATGCCTGTGCGCGCGGCGTGTCACAGTGTGGAGTGATGTGAGATGACGGAAAAGTGGGGTAATTCTCATGGCGGTTGGTCCAGTCATTTCATCACGAGACTGAACCGTCTTTTTTTTAATGTGCTCCCCATCTTCTTTCATTACTCCGAGTTATTATCTTTCACTGTATCATTCTGTCGTTGTCACAACATCCTTCCAATCTTTCGCAGTTCGTCATTCTACCATCTTTCAGCACATCGTTCAGTCAGCTTCTACTTTGTCATTCTATCATGTTTTCACTGGGTGAATTTTTTCAACAAGTCATTCTGTGTGGCTTTTTCAACAAGTCATTCTGTGTGACTTTTTCAACAAGTCATTCTGTGTGACTTTTTCAACAAGTCATTCTGTGTGGCTTTTTCAACAAGTCATTCTGTGTGACTTTTTCAACAAGTCATTCTGTGTGACTTTTCAACAAGTCAAGTCATTCAACAAGTCATCATTTTTCACTTGAATTTCCGTCACATTTTATATCATTCTATCATCTTTCAATATGTCATTCTGTCGTGTGTTTTATGTCATTCTATCATCTTTCAATATGTCATTCTGTCTGTTTTATGTCATTCTATCATCTTTTACTACATCATTCTGTCCTCTCACGGGTTCCTTCTATCATCTCTACGTTATTTCATTACATTTCACCAAGTCATTCTACAATCCATAAATTCCGTCATTTCATCACCTTTCACGAAATCATTCTATCATCGTTCAATGTATGGTACTGTTGTTTTCCCTTCATCGTTCTATAGTTGTCACTATTCAATGTATGGTACTGTTGTTTTCCCGTCATCGTTCTATAGTTGTCACTATTCAATGTATGGTACTGTTGTTTTCCCTTCATCGTTCTATAGTTGTCACTATTCAATGTATGGTACTGTTGTTTTCCCTTCATCGTTCTATAATTGTCACTATTTCATTCTATCCTTTTCACAACACGTGATTCTATTACTTGTCATTACATCATTCTATCATCTTTCACTATGCACATCTATCATCTTTCATCACATCATTCTATCATCTTTCACTATGCACATCTATCATCTTTCATCACATTATTCTATCATCTTTCACATAGCCAGTCCATAATCTTTACCCGTATCATTCTCCAACCTTTTCTCAGTATCATCGTCTCATCGCTCACGCTCACGACCATTCATTCACTCCTCTTTCACTATTTTTTCATTACATTATTCAAATATCTACTTTTCAATTATCTATAACTATATCATTCTTTCGTCCATCACTATATCATTCTGTCTTTTTGACCGTGTCAATCTTTCACCGTCATTCAATCGCATTTCATTTTGTCATTTCCTCATCTACTGTTACACCCATTCCATTCTGTCATCTTTTACTACATCATTCTTGTCATTTACTACATCATTCTTCCATTTTCGCAGCTATATTGCATCATCTTTCACTTCATCATTCTCTGGCTTTATTTTGTCATCTTTCGCCACATCTTCCTACCATCATCATTGCTTCAAGATCTTTTGCCATATCATGCTATAATTTTTCATAGCTGCATTCTAGAATATCCATTTACATCATACTACCGTTTTCACTGCTTTATTTTGTCATCTTATCAATGTCTAATTCCACCGTCTTTCGTCCACTTACAACGCCGTACAACTCACCATCATCATTGTCTCATAAGGATCACTCTCACGCATGCACACCAACACAGGTGCGCGCGCGCTCACACACACAAGCACGAACGTATACCATGTTTTGTGTAGAGTTTCAACAAAAACCCCGTTTTATTGTGGACTGTTTGTTTGTATGGTGATAGCAATTCCAGGGTTGTGTGGTTTTCCGTAGTTGATAAAGAGCTGTCGGGCAGAATGAGCTTAGCTGCCCGTTTAGCATGGAGATAACTCTTCTGATGTCATTTTATCTGGCACCACTCCCGACGGTAGATACGTAGTTAATGAGAGAGAAAGGCACAGACAGACAGACAGACAGACAGACAGACAGACAGAGACAGACACAGAGACAGACAGAGGCACACAGCGAGAGGTGGGGGAGGTAATGAAGGGGAAGGGAAAGGAGAAATTCATCCAACCATTGACTATTGCCTCATACGAAAAGGTGGGAATATACTCCTCTATATGAGCAATACCTTGAGGTACTGTACAGAAAAGATACGCAGTAACCAGACGAATACACACATTTAGCCTCATGTGTAGAACACAACACGAAATAAAATAATCCCGACTGTTGCCAGACAACTGCAGCTTTCCTCAACATGCTTTCGTTCGTTGAGAGGGAAAACGACACGCGCTTACTCTCCCTGCACAACATAAAACAACACGTGCACCATCCTCTACACTTGCCTGGCATCCGACACATCGTAAATTCTGCTTATCTGTGCACTGGTGTCTGTTAGAATGCGCTGGAACATGCCGCATACTGCAGTTCTTTTCCACCACGACGAATAACAAATGAATTCGAGTTCATTTTTAATTAAGACGCGGCTCTATACCTCGTGCATCTGTAACTATCGTGGACGTTCTTTTCCTGTCAAGGATGTCAAGGAGATGAGAGAGAGAGAGAGAGAGAGAGAGAGAGAGAGAGAGAGAGAGAGAGAGAGAGAGAGAGAGAGAGAGACTGTTCGTTCTACTCCTGTCAAGAGTAGTGGCCAGAGAGAGAGAGAGAGAGAGTGAGACAGACAGAGAGACAGAGACAGAGAGAGAGAGAGAGAGAGATGGCGCAGTCATAAGCACAGACAGATACATACAAACAGACGGGTAGACATACAGAGTTGCACAGAAGGACCTTACCCGATCGAGTACGTGAACTAACGGAACAAAAATCAACCTTGTACCACCAAATAATAAACCGCTCCATCGACACAGCTATCCACACCTGTCACGATGAACACCTGCGATCACCTTGACAGGGAGGAGGTAGGGAAGATAGGGAAGTGGTGAGAGTGTGTGGGGAGTAGGGGGCATAGGTTATGCCTCCCTCCATCTGGAAGACACTGCGCCGGCTGAGGAGCATGAAGCCATCATCATCATCATCATCATCATCATCGTCAGCCAGTCAGCATCATCATCATCGTCAGTTAGTATCAGTCCCATAACCCTTGGGTCGTTGGGGCACTACTTTAACTGATACTCCTCCCCCAACCCCGCCTCTCCTCCTCCGCTCGCTAAGAATCACCCAAGCTCACGTCTGTCCAATGTTGGATGTTGTTCCCCGCCTCCTTCGCCGTCTGCCCCTTGTTCTGCTTCATGGCACAGCGACCCACGTGATGATTTTTGCGAGGCCGGATGATCGAGAGATGAGGCTATACAATTTCAGTTTCCATCTCAACATTCAGACTGTCGTCAGCAGGTCTTCCAAGGAAGCCCAATGCTGCCTCGATTATTTTGCGCACTTCATCACTCGCGCGTCGTTGATTTAGTAGGAGATGCCAGGGATTTCGCCGTAGCAGGGTCATTTTATATACTTGGATTTTTTCTTTGTAGATCATTATGCGCGCATGATTCTTATTTGTGACTGAGAGAGATTGTATCGTTCCAGGTAGTCTTCAGTTTTGAGAGCAGTGTCAATGCTTGGGCCGTTCTGGAGAGGACTTCTGGCTTAGACCCTTCATCTGTCGCACCTGCTGCCGTGCACCTGTAGCTGCTTACAGTCCCAAGTCTGACTCCTTGCTTCGCTTTATATCAAACATGTTTGTAGCCTGACACATTGAGAACTTAGGACAGATCTGTAAACTAGATACCTACCATTAGTACAGTGTGTACACACCTGGCGCAGAATCTCTAAAATCATGGAGAACAAAAAACATTGTAAGGTACAAAACAGGTCAAATCATAATGACGAAAACAGCAAACACTGGCTGTCAAATTGTACCCGATAAGTAAATGCTTGCCTACTCACGTTCAAGATGTGTGCTGTGCCGACAGTTTTGATAAGCTCTTCCATACTTCCAATTTGAGAGAACTGTTATCATAGGAATTCGGCATTTTCATCTCTACAATCTTGTTTGTTGTCTTCTGCTACCTTTGCCGTTATTCGTGTATCACAAGCCAGCCATATGCATAAGTACAAAACTGTAAGTGCAAGTCAATTACACAGGTTTTATGCGCACACCTATTAGTTGTGGCTGGCTGACCCCCTACCCCCCCCCCCCCCCCTCTTCGTTTTACATTTATGTTGTTCCCCGTCCCCACCTCCCTCTTTCCTTCACATTTATGCATACACATTGAGCATAATTTTTTTTTCTCAAAAAAAGAAAAAGAAAAAACAGAAAACAACACAAAAACAAAGAAAGAAAACCAAAGAGTTGTGTAATCCGTCAAGTCCTTCATGATGATCTCTTTTTCCGTTGACTACTAGGCTCGAACTGCCGAAGAGGAAGAAAAAATCCAAACCATCAAATCGGATAATGTTGTGACTAAAGGCTATAAGATGGTGCTTGACAAGCTAGTACTGGGCGCAACGACCGGTTGCCTTCTGGAGACAGAAAAAAAAAAATCTGTCAGGGTATGGATTCAACTCACTTTCTTATGTGCAGTCTTCCCTCGGAAACCTTTCGCTCTTTTATGTTTGGTTAGACTAGTCAGCAGAAGTCCATATACGACCGGATCCACTAGCAATGAGACCGGTGTGTCGGTTTCAGGTTAGTTCAAAACATAAAGTTCCAGATTGTGAAACTGAAACAGTCTGCAGAGTTCCCGAAAATAGTAGAAAACACAACACCTAAAACATGGCCGCAAACGAATGCTTATGTACTACACAATGCACAATAGACGAGTGAAAATTTCGACAAATATGTCTCTTTTACGCGTCACAAATACCGCTCATAAAAGTACACGAAACATTGATCTCCAGACAGGTGTTGCTCTGTAGCTGTTAGCCATCTGGGGAGTACTATGTTTGCGTTTTCATGCGCTTCATGTTTGCGGTTTCCAGACTCTGTGAAGACAAATTTATTTCTATCGACAGCCCTCAAGCATGGGGACTCTCCCATACAGAAGACAGGAAGCATCAACTCTCGGGCCGACACTGGATGGACCGACCACAGCTCGGACTTCCGGCTGGGAACAACAAACATCCACGACAGTCCTGCCTGCGAACAAGCCAAGACTCTGCCTTAGGACAACGGTACCCTCATCACCACGAACCCATACAGATTTTAGGTCGGGAATAACGTGTCCGGAATCTTAAGCCGGTAGGTCGTTAGTCTCAACTTCTCCATTCTGGAAAAGTGTTTCGTGCCCATCCACGCGAGCATACGCACGAACGCAAGTACTTATATACCCACACCCACGCTCTTGCCCTTGTGTACGCTCTCTCTCTCTCTCTCTCTCTCTCTCTCTCTCTCTCTCTCTCTCTCTCTCTCACACACACACACACACACACACACACACACACACACACACACGAAAGCTGATACAAAATGATTTAAAGACAAAAAGATGTACATATACATAGATAAATATATACATACATACATGCATGCATGCACGCATACATACATACTGACATAGAGTCAAACAGAGTGACATGCAGATAGGCAGGCAGGCAAACAGACGTATTATATTCTAGTGCGCAACAGGAAAATATGAGCTCTGGCTTCCCGTCATGCCTGCCGGACAACATCGGTAAATAAACGGCGAACGAACTCCGGCTTGATCCGCTTTTCTAC
>JADBJO010000686.1:132500-135000 GCA_016801955.1 Conus betulinus | reverse complement strand
GTGTAGGATATCGCAGCAGCGTCCTTGGCTGCTTTGGCACGCTAGCACGCACGCGCGCGTACGTTCGCGAACACACGGCACGTGGCACGGGTCCACAAACATAATTCTCTCATGCCAGCTGTGCGCACGTGGTCGCGCGTGCTCAAACGCGACCGTGTACACGTATACGCACAAACACAGCCTTAATGCTGCTCACATTACATACCTCCACCACCACCATCATCCGCAGACACACAGACGCATACACGCGCATGCACGCACATTAACGTGTAGCCTACTCGTGCACACACATCGCTCACCCATGTGTGCCCACATCCATGCTGGCAACTCGAACACATCCGCCTATGCGCGCACTCAAGAGGTATGTACATGTATAATAACGAGTTCGCTTGAATCCACTTGCATCTGTGCGAACACTCAACACAAGCACGTAAAGCATAGACATACATGTGCACAAGTGCTTACCAACAAAACAAAAAACAGAGACAGAGACAGCAAGACAGAGACCGAGACAGAGAGCGAGAGAGCGCAACACAGAGAGACAAGACAAGACAAGACAAAATTCTTTATTACGAGGATAATAGATAAGCACTGATGTGTTTTTTTTTTCGATCGAGAGAGAGAGAGAGAGAGAGAGAGAGAGAGAGAGAGAGAGAGAGAGAGAGAGAGAAAGTGTAACATTCTACTCCAGTCAAAATAGTGGCCAGAGAGAGCGAGCGAGACAGAGCAACAGATACGGAGACATCCAGAGAGAGAGAGAGAGAGACCGAAAAGGCAGAGGAACATTCGCGTGTGTGTGTGAGGGTGGGGGGGGGGGGGGGGGAGAGAGGAGGGGGGGGGGGGATTAGGGAAATGGAAGCGACGGGAAACGGAGCGAGAGCTCGGTTTTCAAACAGCATACCAGGCAGTGTCCAAGAATCCACGGAGGCCTACTTGGATTGACGGATACTCTTAGATCGTGCCAAGAAACGTCTGCCAGCACAGAGAGAAAACTCCGTCGCTCTCTCTCTCTCTCTCTCTCTTTTTCCTCATATATACAAACAGCACATTCGCCCGTACACACGCACGCGCGCACACACACACATACAATCTCTCATTCTTTCACACGGCTCAGCGCTCGCATGTGTCTGCCTCCTTGGCTTCTGTTCAATGTGGTTGTGGTGGTCGTCTTTCCCTGAACTGCGTTCTCTCCTGTTGAGTTGGCGACCGACGAGGGAGAGAGCGAGCGGACCTGGACGTTGTGCTGGGGACGAGTGAAACAATTATCAATTAATTATTGAAATGCCAAATCATTTTATGATTTGTTGTTCATCGACACCCCCTCCCCCCCCTGCCATGCTCAGGGGGTGATTGTTTGAGAGTTCACATTCCCGATAGCTATTTGGTTGTGAGTCTTTCCGTGTCATGTGCCACTCACAATGAAACACTCTTTTAGAGTGTTGGGACTTCCGTGACGTGAGACAAAAACATTCTACAGCAGACTCCATAAAAACCTTGTTCAGTGATGTTCCCCCCTGATGTGATTTTTGAATTTCTGAAAGAGTAGCATTTTTTCATCTGATCTGAGATTTTACAGTGGAATTTTTTTTTTTTTTTTTTTTTTTTTTTTTTTTTTTTTTTTAGATTTCGGATGTGTTTTTAGAAGATGTATTTTAAAGGGTTGTGTGAATGAATGACTTGTGAGTTGACTTCAACGCGGCCACAGCCCAGACATGGTCCTTTGCGGTCGGCTGGGCTATAAGCAATATTACCTTACCATATCATAGGTTTTTAAATCATCACCACCTTCACCACCATTCTCCCTCTCACTCTACCCATGGTCTCCTACCATTTTTTGTTTGTTAGATTGTTTTGTTTGCCTGTTTGTTTTTTCAACGCCTTCCTTTGCGACACCAAAAGCAGTTTATATTTCCGCGTTCCAGCTGTGCTTTCAATGTCCTCTTTTGAAACACCACAGGCAGTGTTTCCACCAATGCTAATGGACCTCTTCGGCGGTGAACTGATTCAACACTGGCTGGCAGTGATAAAACACGAGGAGGGACCTAAATTGTGATACATTCCAACCATTAAAAAAAATTAAAAACATATAGACATATGCTTCAGTGTATAACATTAAGCTTTTCTGTCCTGTCATTTTCTTTTTTATTTTCTGAAATATATTTTTTTACTTTATGTAGTTAACATGCCAGGAGAAAAGAGGGTTTTGCATAATACACATTTTTTACTGTAAATCACAATTATCCGATATCCCCAGCTAGTGATTCGGAAACGTAACCTAACTGGTGTTAATGATACACTTCAAGGCAAGCCCCAAAGGAAGGCACTGCAGAGCAGACAGCTAGTTTCCATTTTTCCAGATACTGCAGAATGGATAGCTCCTTTCCACTTTGTTGCCAGGTTACATGAAACCTATTTCTAATACAGACTTACCATGTTGCTTTTCTTGCTCGAAAAGGCTAATCGTTCTAGCACCCAGTCAGCCTCTGGGGATGACTTACAT
>JADBJO010000686.1:45000-127500 GCA_016801955.1 Conus betulinus | reverse complement strand
CTCTCCTTAGTTTGTCATCTGTGTCGTTACATGGATTATTCACCGCTGACGTGTTGCGATACGCATCACTCGGCACAATACAGCATAACCGAGACAGCCGCGCGATATAGATGAAGACTGCGCAAAATAACATTCTGTAACATTTATACAAATTATCTCATCTCATGGATGTCCCGTCGTGGTAGTCGAAGACGTCAGCGACTCCGCGTGTGTGAGCGCAAGCCAAAGCTGGACACACAGATACGTCCGCACTCTGGGCATGCGACAGCTGTCACTGGGTCAGGTCTTCTCTCTTTGCGGGCTTGGTGCTTCTGGTCCAATTCCTGCAAACACTTCTCTTCGAAGCTATTTACTCCTTTGTGGACAGCAAGTCGCCAGGCACTGCGGTCTGTGGCAAGTGTTTCCCAGCCCTGAAGCGGGATGCCACAGGATGCCAGTGATACTTTCAGGCAGTCCTTGAAGCGTTTGAGTGGCCGCCCAGTGTTTCTTGTTCCAGCTGCCAGCTCAGAGAAGATCATTTTTGGAAGTCGGGTGTCATCCATTCGTACCACATTAATCAACACACAAATGCACATACAGAGAGAGAGAGAGAGAGAGAGAGAGAGAGAGAGAGAGAGAGAGAGAGAGAGAGAGAGAGAGAACGAAACCCGCAATACAAACACCACAATATATTACGCCCCCTGAACGAACACCGCACACTGCCGTGGCGTCATTTCCAGTCTGGGATTTTCACCGCTTGAGCCTTCGAGGTCTGACCCAATGTGACTTGGACGAAAAAACAACAAGATACAATCCTTTCTACCTGTTCTGTACCTGGATGCGTGCTGATGGAAGTGCCAAGTATCACTGCTTTCTGGGCGTCTGCTCTCCTTCCGTGACTCCATACAGTGGAGAGGGGATGGGCGGAGGTGGAACGGGGAGGGCGACAGTGGATAACGCACCTCGGGGAGGAGGCGAGAAGATCACCAAGTCTCACACGCAGCAGTTTTCAGTGATGACCTGAACGCTAGTCATATATGAGACCATAGATGACAGTGTTAAGCGGTGGCCTGAGTGCTAGCCTTTTCAGAGAAGACCACATATGAAAGTGTTGAGTGGTGGCCCGAGTACTAGCCTTTTCTGAGAAGACCACCATATATGCAGGTGTTGAGTGGTGGCCCGAGTGCTAGCCTTTTCAGAGAAGACCATATATGACAGTGTTGAGTGGTGGCCTGAATGATAGTCTTTCGATGGAGACCATAATTATAAGGCAGTGTTACGTTGTGGCCTGAGTGCTAATCTTTCTGAGGAGACCAACTATGGTAGTGTTAAATGGTGCCCTAAGTGACAGCTTTTCATGGGAGACCATTTATGGCAGTGTGGCATGAGCGCTAGCCTTTCAGAGGAGACCATATATGGCAGTGTTAAAAGGTGTCCTGAATGATAGTCTTTCAAGGGAGGCCATATATGGCAGTGTTAAGTGGTGGCCTGAATGATAGTCTTTCAATGGAGACCATATATGGCAGTGTTAAGTGGTGGCCTGAGCTGAATGATCGTCTTTCAATGGAGACCATATATGGCAGTGTTAAGTGGTGGCCTGAATGATCGTCTTTCAATGGAGACCATATATGGCAGTGTGTCAAGTGGTGGCGCGAGTGCTAATCTTTCTGTGAAGACCATAATTATGGTAGTGTTAAATGGTGACGTAAGTGACAGCTGGGAGACCATTTATGGCAGTGTGGCATGAGCGCTAGCCTTTCAGAGGAGATCATATATGGCAGTGTTAGGGGATGGTCTCGGTGCTGTTTCTTTCAGAGGATACCATATATGGTAGTGTTAAGTGGTGGCCCGAGTCCTAGTCTTTCAGAGGAGACCATATATGACATCTGTGGCAATGTCAATGGTGGCTTAAGTGCTGGTCTTTCAGAGGAGACCATTTATGGCAATGTCAAATAAGCGCTAAGCCTGGTCTTACAGAGGACACATATATGGCAGTGTTAATGATGGTCTCGGTACCTGTTCTTTCAGAGGAGTCCCATATATGGTAGCAATGTCCCATGGTCTGGCCCGAGTCCTATAAGCTTTCAGAGGAGACCATCTGTGGCAATGTCAAATAAACGGCTTAAGTGCTGGTCTTTCAGAGGAGACCACCCGTGTACCCGGCTTAAGCGCTGGTCTTACAGAGGACACCAGAAATGGCAGTCTTAATTGGTGGCAGTACCCGGCAGTGTTAAATGGAGATCTGAGCATCGAAGTCCCGCATGCGGCATGCTCCCAGTTCGCATCTGACAATACGGGGCGATAAGCGAGTTGTGGGGGTGAACGGGTGGCTCAGTAGTACAGCACCTTGTTCTGTTTCAACCACTGGGAGTTGCAGTCTTCCTACCACCCGGTCAAAACTGGCCTTTCCTCTGCCCACCTCAACGTGTTGTCGTTAAAGAGGATTTAGAAACGTTCTTTACTTCCCCATCCTCAATCCACCCCAATCTCCGCCCTTTTACTGCCCTGGGATGGTTTTCCCGATCTGCCCATAACACTCGAGGTGGGTGTGGACGTTATACCCGAATTGCCCCACCACTTAACTGTATCCGACATGTCGATACAAAAAAAAAAAAAAAAAAAAAAAAAAAAAAAAAAGATCAACCCAAACACGCGCAGGCAGAAAAAAGTGGGTGGACCACGTCATGGCAAAAACGTTCCTCTGGGGAAAGCTGTCCCAATTCCACACGCAGGGATCTGGTGTAACCAGAAAACACCACAGCGCAATACTAAATGTAGCCTACAAAGCAGTTCTACGTGACACGATCCAGCAAAATACAATGCAACGCACCGTAAGGCAATACAATACTGGAACGTGTACACAATCTGTTGTTTTATCTGTCCGCACCATCAGTTGCTGAAAACAATGCCTGCCCAGAATATTTAACCTACTAAGATAACAACTATCAGATTTCCATCTGCGACACTTGAAAAGCTGTTAGCAGACACGACTTTTTCATACTCTTGCCTCTCTTTATAACTTTTCATAACAAAGTTTTTTTTTTGTACCTCCTTCGTTGATCGGGGGGGGGAGGGGGGGGGGGGGGGGGGGGGGGGGGGGAGGAGGACGATTTTGTGCACGTGCGTGTGTGGGGGCTGATGAACGAGGACAGAATCAATCGTATTTTCATGTCGTCGTCGTCCACTTTTACTGCATGGATGCTTCAACGTTGCATCGTAAAATAAGGCGACGGAAAGTAGAAAGGAAACGGCAACAAATGATGGTGATGGCACAGAAGCAAAAGGGAATGTTGGCATGTTGTAACATGTTAATTCGACGTGACGACCAAGAAGCTGGCGCTGTCTGTGAACTCTTGTAGCAAAAAATAAAAAAATAAAATATTCTATCTGAAAAAAAAGCCGTATTGTCTGCACAATACAGGTAGTGGAGTGTCATGTATAACGAGCCTTACAATCTGTACAAGCAGTGAAAGGAGAATAATGCACGAAGTCTCTCTGGTTGGGCAGTACATGTCTTAACAATGTGGACGTTTTCATCCTAGATGTCATATCTTCGTCTACGCTTGCAATCGGTTTGGTTTCAGTTTCATAACAAGTCTTCTGGTTGGGCAGTACATGACCTAACAATGTGGTCGTTTTATCCCAGATGTATCTTCGTCTACGCTCGCAACCGGTTTGGTTTCAGTTTCATAGCAACACCGGTCTTAGTGCGGTCTGGAGGTTTCACGTTTGTCTTTAAAATGTCTTTCAGCAAACCTCGCTGAAAAAAAAAGTGCGTGTTACGTCAGATGTGAAAATATACTTGGCCTATGCGCTTCTCTAACGTTGAGAGAGAGAGAGAGAGAGAGAGAGAGAGAGAGAGAGAGAGAGAGAGAGAGAGAGAGAGACAGACAGACAGACAGACAGACAGACAGACAGACACCAGACAGAGATAGCGACAGAGGCAGAGAATCAGTAGACTTGTCGGAATGTATTTTGATAATTCACTTTTCGCTAAGCGACTCCTGTTGCAACTCTGCCAGATGGTGTGAAACCTCCCCAACATCCCCCTCCTATATAGAGCAGTTTGCTAGCGTCTGTGTGAATACCCAAACAAGACCACTGGATTACAAAAACACGCGCGCTCTTTGAACAAGGTCCTCCGACTCTGAAATTACAACAACAAGTGATAAAGGATTGGACCGTTTCAAGTCTACCTTCGGTTTATAATGGCATGCACACTCTCAGATCGAGTGTACTGTTTTAAGTGGAAAAAAAAAAATCATGAACCAAGTCTCGTGTGCGGCGAGAAAAGTTGCTTCGCTTCGGTGCTGAGGCTGCAGCGTGAAAGCCTGGTTGTGGCTGTGGACAGGGAGCCAGATTGAGGAGGGGGGGGAGGGGATGCTAATGAATGAAGTGGCATGGAATGTGAAACAGAAAAAGGGGGGGGGAAACTGTCATCACTGAACAATATAAGCAACACACATTATAATCTAATGGTTAATCGAAATCAGCGGACACAGTTGCCCGAGACTGACTGCACTGGTGAAACGACCATTTTCAAGTCTTCTTTAAAACTGTACCACACGAACATTGTTGTTCCGTCAGTTTTCATTGAGAAGACAGTTCAAAAACCATCCTCTTTGTGCATCAAACCGCGAGTGAAAAAAGATACCCCACTTGCAGTTCAAAGCAAAATGTAAACAGACTGCTGGAACCGAAATGATAGCAAGTAATTGGAACGCAATTAAAGATACCAAGTCGATAACATACACTCTGTCTCTCAAGCACACACATCCGCACGCGCGCGTGTTTACACACGCGCACGAACACAAACGCATGCGCGCACACACAGACACTCCCACGTCCATGTCTACACAAGCACATGCACGCCCAAGTTTTTTCCACTCATGCACGCGCGCGCACGTGAACATACACACGCAGGCACGCACACAGATATACAAACGCGCAGACAGAACAGAAACATTTATGAACACACATATACGTGTGTGTGTGTGTGTGTGTGTGTGTGTGTGTGTGTGTGTGTGTGGTGTGGGTGTGTGCGTGCATGTGTGCGGGCGTGCGTGTGTGCGCGCGCACGCGCCTTCTTTCTCACCTACTCTATATGTGCTCAGCTTCGTGTAAATGTCAAATCAACTTTGATATTTACTGCGTACGAGGTATGCATTTCTTGATTCACACAAATTATACACTCCTTACGCGAATTCGTTAACGTAACATGAGCTGGGGGTGTTTTGGGCGTAGGCAAAAAAAGAAACCCCTCTTCTGCCGGAAAATATCGTCAGTAACGATTTTTGACTGGACGTTCATTGACAGAGTGACTTAACGTGGAAACTATTGAACACTGCATCATAAACAGACACAAATTCAAAGCCTACGACCTTCAGCCACTGCTTGTATGGTAGAATCAACACTCCTTTCTCTAAAAATCCGACTTGCTTTGAAAGTGCTAAAACGCAACATGTATGACTACATACTTTCATTAACTAAGTTCAATTCTTTTAATCCAAACCTTTTCCTACTGTACTGGTGTGTCAAGCAACGGACAGAGCAGAAAACAGAACGATGAACCCCTAAAACCCTGCTTTTAAAAGAAAACACTGGTTTTCGTCTATCCTCAGTTATCACGTTTCAAAGAAGGAATGTGAATTTAAGTTACGGGTATTTCCAGTGTGGAAAAAAAAAAACACAAGATGCATAGCATATAAACGTATTCCCAGTTTATCTTGAATACGCGTGAGATATTCCATAAAGAGGAAAACCGTTTTTGCCCGTTATAGCCGTTAGTAACGGCTATTCTGGTAAACATCGGCCATCATCTGTGACCCATAATGAACATACCTACAAATTTTCAGAAAGATCGACCAAGTACTTTCTGAGATGTTTCTTATTTGTAGCCGTTAGTAACTAACGCGTAAAATAACACATCGGGCGTCATTCGTGACGCATAATGAACATGCCTACACATTTTCAGAAAGATCGGCCAGGTACTTTCTGAGAAATTCCATATAGAAGAAAAACCGTTGTGGGCCTTTAATAATGGCTATAACGGTAAAATAACACATTGGGTATCATCTGTAACCCATAAGGAACATGCCTACACATTTTCAGAAAGATCGGCCGAGTACTGTCTGAGATATTCCATAAAGAAGGAAAAACAGTTATGGGCCGTTATTAACGGCTATAACGGTAAAAATAACACATTGAACATCATCCGTGACCGATAATGAACATGCCTACAAATTTTCAGAAAGATCGTTCCAGTAGTTTTGTCTGGAGCGGTACAACACATTTTGACCACGGACGGACAGACACACAAGACACGCACACACAGACAGCATTTCTTTGTTCCCATTCTAAAGTACTCCCTGTTCTATAAGAACTGGGAGTACAATGACACCCGCATTTTCCATTTTCTCTCATCTACAAGAAAAGTATTCATGAGAATATAATGGCCTGAGGATATAGTTGGCATACCGATGGAGGCATGTACGCAAGTCTAACCAAACTGGCAACGTCTGCGTTAGGGAAAAGGATGGACCAAACACCGCCCCAAGAGAAAACGGGATCAGACTTATATACTGGGTAAAGGTAATCCCACCAGACACTGCGGATGAGCTACATGTCCCAAGGAGGAGGAGGCTGAAGGGACGTAAATCTCCCACTTCATCCTGACACCATCTCCCAACTCCATCCCAAGATTAACTCCACACGCTGCTTCACGATTCCCGCAAGGACTTCGGTCTGTGAAATCCCAGAGGACACATGGCGGACGGGGGCGTTCACTTGATCTCCAGTTACACCAGCCAAGCTCGGTTCAAGTCATGTTGTTTATAGCCCAACTGGCCAACCACAAAGGCCACAGGGGGCTTTCAGAAAGTTCAGATCAGTACGAGATGAATAACCAGAGACTGTCCGAGACCAAACGGCAAGCTGCTGTACCGCCAGATGAATGGAACAGACAAGGTACAAAACAAACAAACGGTTTCGACCTACTGTATTCTTTAAGCAAGACAAAGTATAACCGACATACTGGGAAACGAGAGCAAACAATACAAAGAATGACTTGCCTTTTTCATGCAAGTGCAAAGTCACATACCCAATACAACAACAAAAAGACATGTTTGCCACATTTCCGTGTGTGTGTGTGTGTGTGTCACAAACAAAAGACGTCATTGGTACTCCGACGAAATTTATAATCTATTTTGACGCACTGCGGATGTGCCGAAATAGTGCATAGCGCCGGAGTATTGAAACATATCATTTCACTTTTAAAATGCATGAGAACTCATATGGTATGTTTTACGTGGCCATGATCTGTCCATTCAAATTATTATGATTCTTATATATATACAAACAAATTGTTCAGCGCCGTATCAGTCAAGGGTGTATGAATTTGAAGAAACAAAAAAACAACGGTTTAACTATTTTCTGTATGGAGGCTGCGAGTTGCATTCCACTCCGCATTTTAGCTTACATTCTGTGCCCCTGGTTTGTTTGTGGTCTGGCACTTTGTATTTTATTATATTAGTACCACCCACAACAACCAGGAGGGCATATTTGTATGTAGTGTAGCTGATGCAAGTGGAGACTGGACATCTGATCGGGCGCCGCAGGGTGAGCATTGCAGATCTGTATTTCGAACAACTAACTCCGGTTTCTTTTATATTTCAGTGGCTTGAACTGCACGATTCGCTCAACGTAAATTAATATAGCTCACTAACTCATTGTCCCTTTCTATTCCAGATTGGGGAGCTGGACAACAAACCTGATCAATATTAGTGATCGTTTGTTGGTCTTGTGTTGTCAGTCTGTAGTTAAGTGCAGAACAGATAAGTAAAATTTTTTGGTACGAATTGTAAATGTAGTAGTAGAATAGGAAAATGTACACGGGGCGGACAAGATATTAAATTAGAAGGGGGGAAGAAAACTTGCTCAGCAAATTGAACTGGAACTTATGAGTCTGTGTATCTGTTTTTCTTTCAGGCGTTATTTTCCTTCTACATTCTCCAAGGTGCTACGTCTTCTATGTTCATATTCTACATTGACTGTTTCCCCATCAACTTAGTCTTCTTTATCTGCGACCTCTTCATTTACCGTCGCACGACGTATTCCTGGACTTCGTTGTTCATCTGCTTGAAAAGAAGAAAAAAAAAAAGAAATCAATAACCAGTGGACAGAAAATATTTATTGGAGAAATTTTTATCGTAAAAAATATTCGACGTGTGTTATTTTGTTCTTTGTGCATCAAAACGAAGATGTGCTTCATCTCACCAAAGCAAGGATTTTCGATGCTGCATTGATCGCTCCTGAAGAGTATTCATTGTGAAGAGCTGCGTTTATTTTTTTTTCAATGCTGTGTTATGAGTTGTATACACGGACGGTACAGAGCAACATTCTTCAGGGAGCACTGTGTTATCCTTCGCCATCTCATCGGTCGCCATCAATTTAGGGAACTGTTGTCGAGGGTGTGGACAGCTGTTTTCCGCGGAGACTGAGCTGTAATCATTGGAGATCTCCGCCATTTTCGATAAGTAGATTTATGTTTGTCTTGTCCTGTGACCCCGTTAGTTTGTATACCATCACGTGTTGTTAATAAACGTTTGTTGAATTGTAAAGTTTCGTCTGCCTTTTGGTGGTGGATGGGATATATAGCTGGTGGGTGAAAGCGCTGGAGTCAAGAGTTCAATTTAACATTTAAGAAGTCACAGATTCTTCCGTCAGCTATGCCTGCAGTCACCTTACTTTAGAACTGAAGTGACCATAATAAAACAGCAAAACCCTGATCAACTTCTGTGGTTCACCGACCAATACAAAACGATTGACATTATGGTCACTTAAAAGAATCCGGATTTTGTCTGATCACATTTGATAAGACATATTGAAACTAGGAGTTCATTCATTGTCAAACCTAGTATCTTGTGTTATTATCCACTTATGTCCGACATACTGATAGGAACACGCGAGTACATTTAGTTCTGGTGAAGCATTTCTTTAGAGCAGCTGCGAAACATCATCAACGATGTCAGTGTTACATTTGATCCGGATACCTGCATCTTTTCTGTCAGCGTTCCAGCCATACACCTGTTGTTTGCCAAGCTGCTGTTTTTTCTGTTTCTTCCTCCTTGTGCACTGACAACCGTTTACATGCTGATTAAGTGTGGTCTGTGTCTAACCTAGGCTTCCCTCCATCAGTCGAGAGAGAGAGAGAGAGAGAGAGAGAGAGAGAGAGAGAGAGCGAGAGAGAAGAGAGATTTGCTATATTTAGAGTTCAAACCAAAATGTAACCTAACTACTGTAAAACTAACTACTGTAAAACTAAAATGATGTACAGATTCAGTAACTTGGTCACTATGGCATCGAACTGGAACAGAACGGATAGTGAATTTACTGTATGCGTACTGTCCAGCCTAAAGAAGACCAAATAGATCTTTTTAGAGATCGTGTGACCTGTAGCTTGTTTGTCCTATTTCTCTGGCCATATAGTAACTTTCTTCCTCTCTTGCGTCAGTTTCCACCTACACCAACCCTACTAGAACTAAAGTGCATTATCCTACCCCGTTTACTTTGCCTGAAGAAGGCCTAAGAGGTCGAAACGCGTCGTGTTTTGTCCTGAGACTCGTCTGTCCACTTTTCTCCTGGCGGTTCGCTAAGATTTGTTTAGAAATCCGCCTGCAGTCGTCTCACTTTGCAACTAGATGTAAAGCGCCAAGGTCAAGAACCCAAACCATGTCAATTCCTAATCGGGAAGGACGATCCATGTTCAGTTCAGATAATTAAAAAAAAAAAAAAACAACAAAACTGAACCAAAAACACCACAACTCACCTGGACTCAATTTGATCACAATCGGGAAGACATCTTGTAACAAGCGTCTCTGTCGCACGCAGTCAAATGCTAGCATCTCCCATTACCATCAACTGATCTCAGAGACACTGATGGGAACACGTGAGAACATTTAGTTTTGGCGAAGGGTTCTTTAGAACAGCTGTGAAACATCAGTAACGATGCCAGCGTTTCATTTGATGAGGATGCCAGCGTTTTAATCTGTCAGCGTTCCAGCCATACACCTGTTGTTTGCCAAGTTGCTGTTCCTTTTCTCCGTTTTTTTTTCCTCCTTGTGCACCGACAACAGTTTACATGCTGATTATGCGTGGTCCCTGTCTAACCATGCTCCCCTCTATTTTTGCAAACCCGAGAGAGAGAGAGAGAGAGAGAGAGAGAGAGAGAGAGAGAGAGAGGAGAGAGAGAGAGAGAGAGAGAGAGAGAGAATATGGGAGATTATTTAATGCTGTATTTGCAGTTCAAACCGAGCTCGCGTCATTTCTCCAGATATGAGAGAGAGAGACAAGTAGGGAGGACAAGGACAAAGGGCAGAGAAAGAGAGAGAGAGAGAGAGAGAGAGAGAGAGAGAGAGAGAGAGAGAGAGAGAAAAGAGTGGACGGTATTGGTGGTGGTAAACAACAATAAATATTAATTCCAAAGCAAAAGATTAGCATATACATCTTTATTTCAACCGGCGCTGACTCTAAAAGGGTTCAAGTGTAATTAGCAAGTTAAAAAATTTTGAAAAAAAAAAAATGGCAGACACACATATACGTTCAGAATTATAAGATATTGCAGCTGATCTTGTAGTTTACACCAACATCAAAACAACGATGAATGTTATACAAACACCAAACCAAACATGAAAAAATAATAAATTGATTAAAGAAATACAAATTCATCTTCCTTTACAGTTATCAACGGATACATACATACATATATCAATAATATATATGAGAAAGAAAGAGAGAGAGAGAGAGAGAGAGAGAGAGAGAGAGAGAGAGACAGACAGACGAGTCATCACTGCACTACTTTTTCTCAGAATTGTTCTACACACTACTGAGCATCACACTCACAGCGAAGTTCAGCAATGAAATCATGGCACTTATTATGATGTAATTACAATGCGTCAATATAAACCGACAGTTTACGTAACAGTCGTTTACCTTGATGTTTTTTTAATCAGTAGATATGACGCGGCTTCTTACATCAGAAAGGTAGGAATACACATAAGATTTCTCGTAATTCGTGGGTTGAAGAGTAATAGACCAATACATTAGGTCAAGAAAGGAATACTCTTTTTTTCCCATATAGATTCTGTGTTTTGAAAGCATCAGAACAGCAATGAATGTGTATTCCAAAGCACACTGTCGAAAAAAAAACAAAACTACTAAATAGGTTTATTTCAGACATGGCTACTGCAATTTGGTTGGATCTCAAGGGAATCAGGAGGCGGGGTAGGGGTGGGGGGATATAGAGGGGGTGGGGATTCTGCTGTTGTTCTTTGGCTGAAAACTGAAACGTTATTCACCCAGAAGGGCAAAAAGATACAAGACGACATAAAGTAAAGAAGCAAAAGGAGGGCAGAAACACACTGAAAGGGAACAGGGACAAATTTAGCCATACATTTCCTCGGGCGAACAGTTTCAGCTGAGAGAGAGAGAGAGAGAGAGAGAGAGAGAGAGAGAGAGAGAGCTGCTGATGATGATGGTGGTGACAATCTTTATTTCCATGGGTAACAGATAAGCAAACACATGCTTTTTTTTTCATCCGGCTCTTGCCCCACTAAGGGACTAGCTAAGCATGACTAGCGACTACAAAGCAAAAACTAGCGACCAAGATTTACAAAAATTGTAACAAACCCACATATCTTCACAAATGCATTAAAAGTTGATGAGTTGTTCATCCATTAACATTTGAGGCGTGGATGACTTCAAAGGGAAACACAGCGACTGAAACAACAAACAAAAATAAAGAAATTAATTTCAAAGAAAAAAAATCAGCACACACAGACATAGAATAAGCGATCCTCCTATCGAGAGAGAGAGAGAGAGAGAGAGAGAGAGAGAGAGAGAGAACATACATGTACAGAAAAAGTTAATTTTTCCGTTCCCTCTCTTTCTCGCGCACACATACATCCCCATAGACATTTTCTGTGATCACAAACAGTCCCCATTCCCAACCCCCTTTTCCCTCATCCGGTCTAAACCTTCTTCATCCACACACTCCCCACCACCCCTCTCAACAGACCAGTCTAGACGAACTCGTAAAGCTGTAACAAACCTCCGAAAGATCGGGTGATCTAGGGGAGTCGTGCACGCAATGTTCTTTCCCAGGGGAACACAGAAGCACACCCCTTCATTCACATTTCTAGCTCTCGCGAATTATTCAGTTTTAAATCTAATATCTCACAAAAAGATGGACAATAACGTTCACTCGAAACCCCCCCCCCCCCCCCCCCCCCCCCCCCCCCCCCCCCCCCCCAACAATCCAACGAAATCTATATCGCTCGCCGACTGACTAAATAACACGAGGGAAATGATCCACGAACGCGTCAATAGAAAAATATAATACATAAATGCGCGTGTGGGGGGAGAGAAAAAAATGAACATAAAGCAGAAAGAAAAGCGGCTGAGAATGAGGAAAAGACGGATACACAGTACATGCGCATATAGAAACACACATGCACTGTCACGAGGCCTGTGACGTTGGTCCATCTTGGGTGGTATTATTATTTATTTTTTGTTGTCGTGTATCAATCCCTTAATGTGGCTTGTAGTGCGTTTGCACCTTAACGTCGTTCAGCTCATGTTAGGTTTACTTACTCTCTCTCTCTCAAATTCCACTGTCCGTTGAATTACCCTGCAGGTTCACGTGTGGCTGGTGCCTTTTTATTGAACTGTCTCGATCGGCCTCTCACCTGTCTTTTTACCCGCCGCACGTGCAGCATTCCCCTTAGCTGGAGGTATTCTCACTGTGCGTATGGTGGCATGTTTGCTGCCAACGGTTAGGAAGGTTTTCTCTTCAGTTGTACGGAAGCCGTCCCTAGGAGCGCCCGCTCCAGTTCTGGTTCTCGACCATATCGCCGAAGGTACAGTCAGTACCTTCATTCCTGCAGTCGGCCTGTAGGAAGGGATGTCAGCGTTTCCGCATTTGCTCGGCTGGTCCTCTCGACTGGACAGAGGGCAGACAGTCGCATGACCCACCACTTTCTTGGGTCACCCACGGGTAGCTGGTAAGCATCACTTGTTTCGTGTTTTTTTTTTTGATTTTTTTTTTGTTAGCCGGCGAATTCTTCTCTTTTTTCCCCCCCCCCATTCCCCCCCCCCCCCCCCCCCCCCCCCCACCCCCCCCCAAAAAAAAAATTAAATAAAAGAAAATAAATATTGTCTGAGACCACTTTTCTCTGGTTAATTCGATCTTTAACCTGGCCATTCAAAATTGACATCCAAAATCTCTCTCCTTTTAATTCATCTGTTGGTGCGGCAGTCGGTGGGGATAGGGGAGAACCTAGTGATTTAGGGTTGGGACTTGCTTGGTCTCACTCGTCCGCCCCAGTCACAGTCTTTTGCCCACCGTCTGCTTGTGTGTGCAAGGGGAACGAGTGTCTTTTGTGTTTGCGAGCGTGCGTACGCACGATTAGTCGTTTGGATGCGTGGTTTGAGAATTCTGTGATTATTTTGAAGTGTTACTATAAATGTGGGGATAATCGTGCCATTGAATTATGATTATTTGTAAATGTGGTGGCAATTGTAAAGCAATGACTGCTGTACACTTCAGTTCAAATCTTGAGAAAGGAAAGGTGAGGTGTTGTAGTCATTGAACGTGAGTGAAGGAGGGTTGGAGATACGAATTACTATTCTGTTCAACCCGTTAATTCGATATCATTTCTTGCCTACCTCGTGTGAGAGGACCTTTAACGAACATTCCTCATTTGTTTTCTTTACTGTTTTACGCTCAGGTCTATGTTGAGCCGGTGCTACTAATGTATTCAGCAAACACCGCACCTCGCCCTTCATGCGGGCTGTTAGGATTTAGCAGCATGTTTCATATCATACCGACTGCGGGGTTCTAGTACCCCTTTCCTTTCTCTTTTTTCCTCCTCCCTGCTGGCTGTACCTGGGGCTGACGTCCTTGAGGCCGCAGTGTGAGCACACGTTCTTCACCGATGGTCCTCCCCCTGTCCAGGACCTTTGACGACTACCTCCTCGTCCGACAGGATGTGTTCTATACTGTGTTTTCAGTCATGCAGCCCATGTGACATTTAAGCAAGTGTGGTTAACTCTGTGTCGTGCTAGTGGGGATGTGGTGTGGGCGTGTGCTGAGGGTGACAACACTGAAAGACTATTCAGAACAGACCTGGTTTGGGACACCGATTGGACATGATACTCCCAGTGAACTTTGGGGAGGTAAGGGTGAGGGACAATGGGAAGGAACAAACGAATGTGTGTGCTGAAATGCATATTTGTGACTATGTGTATGTTGCGTGTGTTGAAATGCTTATTTGTGACTATGTGTATGTTGGTGTGAATAAATAGTGTGTTGTATGGTCATCTTTCCTGTGTGATCTCTTGTGGAGCGTGTGAGGTCAGTCAGTCCCTTTTAGACCGATCCTGTCAGGGCCGACCTCCAGGGGCCGGTCGTAACATGCACAAACAGCGCGCGCACATGCAAGCAAACGAAAGAGAGAGAGAGAGAGAGAGAGAGAGAGAGAGAGAGAGACAGACAGACAGACAGACAGACAAACGAAGCCAAGTGCAAACGCAGCTGAGCAAACGTTAAATCTACATGTATTCTAGCAACCAAAATACCGTCAAGGATTAAGAATGATGTGAACATGAATCAGACAATGATACAGAATCATGTCTTGTTTAGAGCTTGCGGTTTTACATGTTTTTACATCATTCCAGCCCCATGCCGGTTCACACACCCCATGCCAACTCTGCTGTTCCCATCTCAAAGACTCCTTCCAATTAGTTCCATCTTTCATCCGCCTCAGCTCACATACCAACGCCTTCACCTCTGCACCCCCCCCCCCCCCCCCCCCCCCCCCCGGTCGGCTGCCAATTTACTTGCTTAATTGCAACTCCTATCAACTCGGTAACTTCTGCTTTGTTGTTTTGTTCGTTTGTTTTGATTTTCATTTCAATCATATTCTATACATTTAAATCGTTTACGGCATTTGACTCGGATCAAATTTACTGCAATGGCTTCATTCCGCAATGTTTTGTTTTAATTACAAACTGAATTCATTCTTGGTACGATGAAATCTAGAAATATACTCTTTTCATTATTGTCTTCGTAAGTAACCAAAAGGATTTTATACAGATTGCACTTGGCCGGCTGTGATGTGAATTATTGTTCATTTCTTTAGTGACATATCCACATCTTCAAACAAGATTTTATAGAGTTTTCATCACTGGTGCTTTTGCAATGTTACTACACACTGGTTGGTAGTTTCAATATATCGAGGAACACGCGAGCGCGTGCGTGTATGTGTAGGCGTGTGTGCGTGCGGGTGCGAGTATGTGTACGTGTGTTTGTGCATGCATGTGTGCGCGTGCGTGCTAACGTGCATGTGTACACTCAAGCGAGCGTGTGTCCGCGTGTTTGTGTGTGTGTGTTTGTGTGCATGTGCATGTGCGTGTGTGTGTGTGTGTGTGTGTGTGTGCGTGTGTGTGCGCGCGCGCGCGCAACACTTAGTTTAGACATCTCGGTATACTGTGTTTTAAGTGGGCAGGTCTACAGTATTTCACGTGGACGTATAATGCAACATGCTCGTGCTTTAATGGTCTGTGTGTGTGTGTGTGTGTGTGTGTGTGTGTGTGTGTGCGTGCGCGCGCGCGCGCGCGCGCGCTCTGTCAGTGTATGTGCGCGTGCGTGTGTGTGTATGCGCGTGCGCGAACCTATGTGCAAGGTAATATTGCTTTTAGCCCAGCCGTGGGCCATATCAGGGCTGTCACCGCGTGCAAATCAACTCAAGTCATAATTAAAGACAAAAAAATCATTAACACAACCATTTAAAAAACACTAAAACACCCCGGAATTTTGATAAAAAAATCTTTCCTCCGTAAAATCTTACATCCGATTGTCCTGTAATCTGTGTGTCTGTACCTGTGGCAGTAACTAACCCCTTTTCTTTATAAATCTTACATCAGATGAAAAATATTAATCTTTCTTAAGAAATTCAAAGATCGCATCAGGTGGAACATTTCTGAAACAAGGTTTTCACAGAGTCTGCTGTAAAGTGTTCATGTCTCACATCATGCAAGTCTCAACACTCTAAAAAGCTCCTCAGAGTGCATCCTTTCGACAAAACATACACGAAGTGTTTTATGTCATCCAAAATTCGATGAAAAACTATATAAATTTGTTTAGCTTCTACACACATCCGGTAAGTGAAAATCCGTGTAGGTCGACGTCATTTTCCCCCCAATTTGAGCAAGTTGACGCCATCCATAGCGGTTCAGGGAAAGGAACAGAGTAGAAACATTTACTGTCTACAGAAAGAATCGTCTCACTTTAAAGTTGTCAACTAGCAATATTTCTTGATTTGGTTTGAAATAACAATTGCCTCTTTTTATGAAAACGAAGACACTTTTTTCTGTCTTCTTTTCTTTACTTCTCATCTCTTTTCATTTTCTTTCATCCCTTTTTGTCTATTTCTTCTTTCCCTTCCTTTTTTGCTTTCTTCCGGAACTCGTCTCCCTCTTGAGCTTTTAACATTCCCGTTATAAGGGCTGTAAATCGCTCATGTCACACTCCTTCGTTATAAAGCGGGGAGATGGGAAGGGGAGGTAGTATACTGCACTCATTCTTTTTGTTTTCCTACTTGCGTGTATTCACTCGGACCTGTGCTGTTTAGGAACCGACTGTGTTCAAAGGTAGTTTGCAGCTCCCTTTTTTCTATTATGGGGCATTCCCAGATAAAGTTTTAAAAAAAACACACACACACCTGGGAATTCAAAGTTTTCTAACGGGCGCAAAAGAGCTGGCTGCAATTGAAGTGCACTCAGGTCTCTGAGTTCAAATGCCGACTGAACTGAAATTCGTTAATTAGCTTCTTTTTGGTATCGTGATTTACGTAACAAAAACAAGCAGAAGGGGGAATCATGAGTCCTGGATTGGGGGAAGGGGTATTTGTGGTGAAGGTGAGGGCAAGGTTGATATGATCCTGTCTTTTCAGATTATAGTTTCTTCTTCCACAAATATCTTATCGGGACTATTTAAGCTTATTTCCATGGTAGTCGTTGACAGACTGACACAAGTACAAAAAGGCCCACACTATCTACACAACTCAGTTCTGAACGTATTTACCGACAAGAAAATTCTTCACACTCTCGTATGTACTATCAAAACCTTATCTTTTAAATAGAAAAAAGTACACCCGTTTGGGCCCATGGTGTTGGCTACGATTGTGAGGGCACTTATCTTCATTCACTAATTCTGCTGGTATATTGTCGACCCCCGCTGATTTTCCCGGTTTTCAAGGAGTTAACTCCTGCTTCCACTTCTTCACACAGTATGGGGAAATTGTCACGATTACTGGGGTTGTGTTGACGTTTTACAAGTGTGTCGACATCGACATCTGCATCCTCTTCAACATCAAGAATGGAGAGTGCTACAAATTTTCTGCCTATTATGGCCTGGAAGGCCTTTGCTACCTCTGGGTCCTTCAGCTTTTCAAGATCAAACTTGAGCTGTGTGCGCTTCTGTTTGCTAATGGTCTTCAGACCTTGTTGAAATCACAGTTAGCAAGCCATGGTCACTTCCCACATCAGTTCCTGGGCAGCCGCGTGTCTTCGCAGTGTTCATGCTTGACTGAAAACATCTCTTCACCATGATGTAATCAATTTGGTTGTGGCATTGTCCGTTTGGGCTGTGCCATGTCCGTCTTTTTTATGCTTTGTGGGGGTCCAAAAGCGCGCGCCCATTATGAGGTTGTTGAAACTGGCAAATCCCGGTTGTAGGAGGCCTTTTCATTCGTCTCATTGTTGCAAATATTCCCGCTTGTGCTCCTTCCGTTCTTTCTAAAACCTCTTCTTTCCTGGCATTCCAGTCCCCTTGTACTACTAGTGCCCTTCTTGGGAACTTGATATACATCTTCCTATAGTTGGTCACATAAGTCTCCTATATCGTCATCACTGTACTCTGCAGATGGGGCGTACGCTTGCATGATGGTAATGTTAAGGGGGCTGCTCTAAATGGTTTAGTGCTTGAAACTGGCTGGCACCCCATCAAAGCGTTGACAGTGTCCTTGTGAACGAGGAAACCTTCACCAAAACCATGTCTGTCCTCTTTTCCACTGAAGTACAACTTGTGAGCTTTGTGGGTGGTTGTTTCTGCAAAGTTCCTCCATTGTACTTCGCAAAGCCCGAAGATGTTCCAGCAGTATCTTTTCACGTCACGTACGTGTTTTTCCAATCTTCCTGCTTGTTTCTGTGTCCTCACATTCCATGTGCCGATGATCATCTCATTCCTGCTTCTTAACGTACCATTCGCATACCTTCCTCGTCCACCCTGACATGCTGCGGAAGGCGCGGACCTTGGTGACCATGGCAACAACCGATCCGGTCCGGTATGAACTGAGTGTTCGTTTTTATATGACGTTTTAGGGGTTCTGGACAGAGGTAACATCTTTGTTGTCTGGAAACTGTATCCTGTCTGCTAGGATGGGCGGGCACCACCTGTCCTCTTCCATCTAAATCTCTCACGTGCTGGCTCCAAGTGTCACACCCTTGCACACCGCTTCAGCTGGCGGGCTAAAACACATGAAGGGTTGACACGGCATCATTGGGCGGAGGAACTCCTTACCGTGTTTACAGCCAGGGCGGAAGGGTTGCCACCCAGCCAAATGGCTACGTGTCCTCAACCAGGGCGAGTTTCCGAGTTGGAGGACATCGGGTGTGGTCAAACCTGGAGAGGGATGGACTCTGTAAGGTGCCAACTGCCCAAGACACGCACTATACACAGACATAAAATATACATTGGTAAGTTGAAATAATAATTGACAGGTATAGGCAAATACTGACAACTGAAATCTTCACTCTTCATCGCGATCTAAACAAGATGTCTTGCTCGACAACATTTACGATTTTTGCAATTTCAATTACAAAAATGGTTGGTAGCCCTGAAACATTGCATCTTTCTTTCTTGTTTTATTCTTTGATTTCTTTCAAACCGTTCATTTGTTTTTCATTTCATGCATGTTTCGTTTTACTTGTGTTTTCGTGGGAGGGGGTGGTTTGTCACGAACGATTCCCATTCCCATGAAGTAGAGAGATGGAGAGAGAGGAAGAAGGGGAGGAGAGAGAGAGAGAGAGAGAGAGAGAGAGAGAGAGAGAGAGAGAGAGAGAGGACTAGAGAGAGAGAGAGAGGGAGAGCAGGAAGAGAGAGATCAGCGAGAGGAGACTGAGAGCTGTACCTTTCAAGCATCAGCGACTACGCAGCTTTGCATGTTTACCCATCGAGTAAGCAGAAAAAACAGAAGAAACTGCGAAAGCCAAGCTAACACTGAAACCAAACACAAAAAAGCAGCCATCAGCGATCAGTTTACAGGCTTCCCTTTCGCAGCATGTCATGTGACCTCTCGGCAGCTGGACAGCGTATCTTGTATTAGGATCCGTGGTACGAGACACCATTCGCAGTTGACGCTTGTTAACCCTTTAAATGCTAGGACCTACACACTTAATCCTCCGTGAGGGTTGGCATTTGAAAGGTGTCTCTGCAGCATCTAGTAATGCAGTACCTGCGACCATGCTAGACTATGCTGTTTTGTTATACAGTCTGTGGCATTATTTTGTGTTCACAGTATAACATGTCGCAACAAAAGAGAGAGAGAGAGAGAGAGAGAGAGAGAGAGAGAGAGAGAGAGAGAGAGAGAGAGAAAGAGAGAGAGAGAGAGAGAGAATAGATCTTTGTTGTCGAATTTCGATTTCAGATTCAGTTTTAGTTTCATTAAGGATAGGAACACTCTTGTATGTGCATACCTGTAGGTGAGTATATGTGTGTATGCGTATAAACGTATGAAAGCTTGCATGCACTCGCATATACATGTGCAGCGGGTAAGAGAGAATGAATTTTAGTTACAACTGATTACATCTATCGAACAAAAAAAGGTAATTAAACATATAAACAAAAAGTACGTTTCACCACATTCCTACGACCTGTGTTCAAGATAACGAAGAAACCCATTATACATGCATTGTCATTTGTACTGAAGCCTACTATATGACATCGTACTGCGTTGAAGTGTCCTACACCCCTACACTGTATGTCACTGTGCAACTTTTCATAGCAACTTCTTCTCTTAAAAAACAACAACAAAGAAAGACAAAAAAAATGATATAAGCTAGAAAAACACACCCACATTGAAACAGAGTGAATTTTCGACTTATCTGTAACAGCTTAACGCCAGTGTTTCAGCAAAATGAATTTTCTATTTTTTAAAATACGATGAAAAATAAGTATATAACAGCTACGTTAGAGTAAAGCATTAAAACAAATTATGACAGCTAATTGCTAGAGCAGTAGCAAACTGAGTTTTCGGCACATTTACCTCTCCTCTAGCCAAATGACAGTGCAGTTACAATGTTAGTTGTTGGCGTCGACAAATTTTGCGGGCCTTGTTTCGACAATCGTCGACAAAAAGAAATTTGTCAGCTGTTGCGACGCATTTTGGAGAGATGTGGCAAATTCGAAAGAATGGAGTTGGTTGTATTCACTTCTGTAGCGATTTCAGCCTCAATATCCTCATTTTACTTTGAAGCATGTGTACTCAAGTCTCTATCACCACCTAATGTTAGAACACATCACTACATCGTCAAAACTAGCACTGTCACAAGCAAATAGACATCGGCGTTAGTAACCTACTTCACCATGTGCGCTGACAGTACCAAAAACAAAGCGACAATGTTTTCCACTGTGGCAATGAAATACTATGCCAGCACAAAAAGGACATCCAGGCACCGGGGTGACATTTCATGTCGCAACTTCCGTAATCATCATGGCGTGTTTCCGCCCCCCCCCCCCCCCCCCCCCCCCCCCCCCTCCCTCCCCCCTCTTCCAACCGTCAATAAAATTCAGAATGAGGGTAACCGAAATTTGTCCTGGCAATACATTTCGTTTTGGAGATAATTTTTTTAACGAGGCTTCTGAAATGTGTTGCCGAAGGCAATTTTCGTACACAACAATTTACCGTGTCACACAGCGCCCACTTCCTGCGAATACAAACCAATCTGACTGTGATTAAAAAATCATCGTTCGAACAAGTCCTGCACTCATACCAATAATCAGATTGCTATTCACTAGGAAAAAAATCCTCCCAGAAGAGGACGTAAACCCTGCATGATTAAGCAATTCCTTAAACAACTGTGTGCTTTGAAAAATCGTTCATGAACAGCTTTCTCCCTCCTGTTTCAACAGGTTTTCGCTCAGATACGTCAAAATGTGGTCAAATTCTGTAGAGTTTTAAGAAAACTAACCCTGCCCAGTTGTCTGGTGGTCTCACACAGAAATCAGCGGGCGTTCTTTCTTTTACCGATGAACAAAGGAGAAGGCAACTCAACTACCCTACACTGCAAGCACACTTGACCCTTTTACGGTTTTCTTTACCCTTTTCTTAAAAATAGTTCTATACAGTTTGGGTTGGGTTAGGTTTTACGGGTGCAGTTCGGGTTAGGGTCAGGTTACAGCTAGGAAATGCATTCAGAGTTTGTGTCTTTCAGTTTTCACAATAATGTTCATCTTCTAATGCATAAACACGCTTTCAACATTGGTCAAGAGTTTGCAGGTTACGTTGTAGAGGTAGTGTAGTAACAGAACCTTTCAATTGATACAAATCTCCCTCCCCCTTTGTAAATAAAAAAAAAAAGCACTTCAGGTTGAAAAAGATTTTATCCTCGGATTTTGTAGAAAATGAATCAAATAAATGCTCTTTGTTAGCAACGACAGTGGAAATCAGCAGCGCGATTTGTGTGTGTGTGTGTGTGTGTGTGTGTGTGTGTGTTCTGTGCCATAGGCACAAGGATCTGGGTGCAGAGAGCACGTGAACAGCCGAACAAATTAGAGGGTTATATAGAGTGTGATAGCACATAAAAGCTACACAAACCGGAATTGTATCACAGCCAGACACAACATGCCTACAGGGCTAAACTGTAATGAATTTGTTTCAATGTCAGCTCATTACTTGATGCATTTTACAGGCAGCTGCAAGTGTGATAGAGAATACACCGTGTTCGTGGTCTAATCTGTTTCTCACTCAAACACCATACACGTTAACGGTAACGTTGCTTATAGCTCAGCCGACCGCAAAGGGCCATATCAGGGCTGTCACCGCGTCTAAGTCAACTCACAAGTCATTAAAAAACAATTCATTCACACAACCCTTTCAAATACACCTTCTAAAGACACACAAAATTTTGTTAAAAATCTTTCTTCCGTGAAATCTAGATCAGATGAAAAATGTTAATCTCCCTCAGAAACCCACAGATTACATCAGGTGGGACATCTGAACTGTTTATGTTTCACATCATGCAACTCCCAACACTCTAAAAAGAATGTTTCACTGCGAGTGATACATGGAATACACCGCGGAGCTTCTTCACCTTTTAAAAGATATGAATGGGTGTAAAAGGAGTAGCCTGTATGCAAACGGCACATGATTCTTCTTCTTTACGGCCGCCTCGGGAACATGGTAAAACCTTTTTCAGGTTTGGACGGATCTTCAAAAGTTTGTTATCCGTCTGCAAGTTCCACTCCTCTTGCCAGAGGTCTTTGATGTAAGCCTGGGCTTTGGGTTTCAGATCAATGCGAGGGCTAGACAGTCTGCTCGACTCCTTCCTTGTGGCACTCTTGACAAGTTCACGAATCAACTCGTTGCCTCGAACATGGAATACACCGCGGAGCTTCTTCACCTTTTAAAAGATGAATGGGTGTAAAAGGAGTGCCTGTATGCAAACGGCACATGATTCTTTCTTCTTTACGGCCGCCTCGGGAACATGGTAAAACCTTTTTCAGGTTTGGACGGATCTTAAAACGTTTGTTATCCGTCTGCAAGTTCCACTCCTCTTGCCAGAGGTCTTTGATGTAAGCCTGGGCTTTGGGTTTCAGATCAATGTGAGGGCTAGACAGTCTGCTCGACTCCTTCCTTGTGGCACTCTTGTCAAGTTCATCAATCAACTCGTTGCCTTGAATGCCAACATAGCTTGGAACCCAAGCAAAACCTATGTTGTGTCCATCCGACTACAAACAGGTGTACAGTTCGAATAATTTCAGCAGCTGAGGGGGCACCACACTACCCACTCGCACACACACACAAAGCCCCCCCCCCCCCCCCCCCTCTCTCTCTCTCTCTCTACACACACACGCTGAGAAAAAGTTTGTACCGCGTCAAGAAGGACTAACCTATCGGTTGATAACTACAGTACAACTGATACGCGTAAATTTGTGTGATCAACTCCTTACCAAGACAGATGACAAAGAATCGAGATGGCAGCAGACAGCCTCAGGGAAGTAATTCCGGATTTTCTTTCCGAATTAGCCCCTTTAGCCGTCATAACTTCCCCCACCAGACAATTCTCCTCCGTGGGTATGCATTCAGAAGCCTGGTAACACGATGACGGTCTTTAAACTGGAAACTACCGTCAACTGAATAATCCATGAATTCAGTTTGGCTTATGTAAAGCTGAAAAACTTGAAAGAAAAAGAAAAGAAATCATGTAGATTACGCGCCAAATCTTTCCCAGATTACTGAAACTCAAACCAGTCCATACTGATGTCATTTTCTAGCCCCGATATGATAAAAATGTTGGGCTTGCTTCCTTGCACCATGACGTTTTATTGTCCCACTGTGGATGTCTCCTGTCTTTTGTCCCGTACCACCTCACCCGGCGCTCTTCCTACACCACACAGCGTGATGTGACCTCTCTTACCGGCGGGGCAGTCACACGACACGACTCCCACACCGCTTGTTGGTTTCTCAATGAGCAGCCCATCTAGGATCTTTCTGTCGCCGTACAGGCGTCGGGAGTAGTCGCTAGGGAGCTATCTAGCTATGTCGTCGTTAGTAGTCTAGATGGGTACACTGTTGTAGTGGTGGCGGCAGCAGTAGAAGGAGCTTGTGTGTGCGCGTGTGTGTTCGTGTTTCTGAGAGTCCAATATTTTAGACAATTAACATACTTCTAACAAGTACAGAAAATAAGATAAGATAATGTTGCTTACAGCCCAGCCGACCGCAAAGGGCCACATCAGGGCTGTCACAACGTTAAAATCAACTCGCCAGTCATTTAAAAAAAAAAAAAAAAAAAAAAACTTTCACACATCTCTTTGAATGAAATCTAGAAACGCACCAGAAAAACTTCGTTAAAAATCTTTCTTCCGTAAAATCTTAAATCAGATGAAAAAAATGTTAATCTCTCTCAAAAACCCGAAGATCACGTCAGGTGGGACATCTCTGAACAGGATTTTCATGGACTCTGCTGTAAAATGTTTGTGTCTCACATCGTGCAAGTCCCAGCACTCCAAAAGAACATGTTTCATTGTGAGTGGCACATCACATGGAACGCACCACGGAGCTTCTTCACTCTTTAAAAGGTAGGAATGGGTAAAATACGAATGGCCGGTGTGCAACCGGCACAGAACTGTCTCCTCCCTACGATCACCAGACGTAGATGAGAGGAATTCCTTAAGGTTTGGACGGATCTGAAAGAGTTTGTTATCCGTCTGTGTATTCCAATCCTCCTGCCAGAGGTCTCCGACATAATCGTTAATTTTGGGTTTCAGATCTGAGCAGGGGATGTATATGTTGGACAGTTTCTCTAACAAGTACAGAAACTTGTAGCTTTATAATTATTGCCATTATCATTTCTATCATTACTATCATCATCATCACACACATTTACTCCTAACAGTATCACCCAATACACGTGCCCTTTTCCTCTTTCCACCGTTCACTTTCCCTCTTCCACAGCTCCCTAAATTACCCTCGTAGCACCCCTCCACCACCTCTCTCCCTTATTATCTCCTCTTCCCATTCATTGTCTGCCATTGGGAAAGGGCAATATGTTCACTACTGTGTATTGATTCACACGTACAACCTAATCTTCCCCCTGAGGGCTGCATTCCCTTGGAAATCCGAAACCTGGATGTCGAATTAGCGACTCTAGTGGGAGGCAGGCCTCTGCCCTCTCAGTACCTACCCCCACAGAGGTCATTCGGAGAGGGCTATTTTCAGAGTGGTTAGGACATGGGGGGTAACGAAAGAATCGGTGACAGAGGCCATAAAAGAGAAGCAGCAGCACCAGGAGACGAGAGAGACTGAGAGATACTGCTTGTACAAATATGAATAATATAATCATTTTGAGGTCTCGGCCCCACGTGAAGCATAATCATAAACCCCATACATACAGGTATTGCAATGTATTACTTCAGTTTAAAAAAAATTTCAACAATCAAATCAACTTAGCTGGGAAATAAATGAAACCAGCACCCATCATAATGATTACTGTATTTTAGAGTCCTGAAACAACTGACCAGGTAAGGTAAGGTTATGTTGCTATAGCCCAGCCGACCGCAAAGGGCCACATCAGGGCTGTCACCACGTGAAACAATTGACCAGTTATTAAGGAAGAAACAATATGAACAGGACAAAATATCAAACAACGATATTTCACTTTATCTAAACTTGTAAATATCAAACAACGATTTGTATTAGAAAAACTTGTAAGCTTTGTATAGAAAAACTGACATACTATGCACATCAAAGGAAGAAACGAAAGTTGACTGCATATCACTTTCTTTTGGGGAAGCCAATGAACTTAATTTAAATGACCATGAAGCTGTGTGTGTGTGTGTGTGTGTGTGTGTGTGTGTGTGTGTGTGTGTGTGTGTGTGTAAGAGACAGAGGGAGCGAAGGTGGGAAAGAGATTTATAGCCCCAGCAGCTACAGAAAAGATACCAGAAATGAAGAAATACAAAAACGAAGCATACACGAATTCAAGGTTCATGTCAAGGCCAAGACACTCCTAAGACTATAACACAAATATATATATATATATATATATATATATATATATATATATATATATATATATACATACACACTAACGAAAAAAAACATGTTTATTATCGACCAACATGTCAGTTACATCAACTGAAAAATATTTAGTTCCATAACAAAAACTACAACAACAACAAATCAGGCTCATCATGTCAAAAGTCCACTTGGAGTCTTGCACTTAAGCTTGCAAAATATCAGAACCAAGTCTACATGTCTCGAATCATGGACTTTTCCCTTTTCAAAAGGGCGACACTTGTATCAGAAAAGTATGACCAGTATAGAAGTGTAGCCTGCACAACCTTGCATCCTTTTTTGATTTCCCGAGACAATCGTTGGGAATTCTGTTGTCAGTTCGAGTGCTCCACTACTTTTCCCAGATCTCTTTTATGACATGTTGGAATATCGTTTTGAGGCGGAATTATTTCTTAACAGTGTTATCTGAATTTGTACATTTTTGGCAACTTTGGCAAGCAACTTCGTGGCTTTGAATGCGAACATGACTGGTAATCCCATTAAGAACAACAGTGCCGTCACTGACGTTGACATTAACATTTAGTTCATGATTCAGACAGAACAGAATGGTGTATGTTGCCGATGGAAAATGGTAATGGCAATGTTGCTTATAATCCAACCGACCGCAAAGGGTCATATCAAGGCTGTCACCGCGCTGGTCAACTCACAAGTCACATCAACAAACAATAAAAAAAAAAAAAAGCTCATTCACACAACCATTTAAAAAATACACCTAAAAACACATACTAAATTTTTCCTCTGCAAAATCTTAGATCAGATGAAAAATGTTAATCTCCCTCGGAAACCCAAAGATCACATCAGGTGGGACATCCCTGAACAAGGTTTTCATGCAGTCTACTGTAAAGTGTTTATATGTCTAACATCAAGCAAGTTCCAACACTCTGAAAAGGCTGTTTCACTGAAAGTGGTACATGACATGGAACGCACCACTGAGCTTCTTCACCTTTCAAAGATAATTCGAGATCAAAAAAGGAACAACAGAATATGAAACATACTGGAAACAACAGCATGTTCTGCAGCGCAGGTGTAACAGTGGTGAGGGGTAGGCTACGTCCGGTAATGACAGGCAGGTGAAGACTGGGATCCATCAACAAACATTCCAAACATTTAGGAAGGTTGACAGAACTTAGTATAGAAAATTCTGCTTGCATTTGAAGTGGCAAGATCTTTTCAGCGACAGGCAAGGTCAAAATGCACACTGGAAAGCGGTAGCGAGAGTATTCTCTTCAGTCTGGACGAATCTGAAAGGGGTTTTGTCCGTTAATGCAAAGGTCAGGCAATGTTGCTTATAGCCCAGCCGACGTCAAAGGGCCATTTCTGGGCTGTAACCGCGATGAAGCATTCGATTTCTATGCCAGAGGTCTTCTTTGTGCTGTTGGATTTTTACAGTTCAGATTGTTGAAGGGAATAGCTATTTCTGACAGGTCTTCGCCTGTAGCATTGCTGGTAGAGAATGAGATAATGTTGTTTATAGCCCAACCGACCGTAAATGGCCATATTAGGGCTGTCACCGCGCTAAAGTCAACTCTCAAGTCATTTTCTAAAAAATCATCCACACAATACATTAAAAATGCACCTAAAAACAAACCGGAAATCTTTTTTTTTCCCTTACGTTAAATCTTAGATCAGATGAGAAATATTAATCTCTTTCAGAAATTCAGGTGGGACGTCTCTGAACAAGGTTTTCATGGAGTCTGCTGTAAACTGTTTATGTCTCACAGCACGCAAGTCCCAAACACTCTAACACAGCACGTTTCACCGTGAGTGGTACATGACATGAAATGCACCACGGAGCTTCTTCACCTTCTGAAAGATAAGAATAGGTGTTAAAGGCGCGGCCTGTGTGCAAAAGGAATAAGACTGTTTCTTCTTTACAACTACTCTTGGAACATGATAAAAACTTTCACCTTTGGACAGGTCTGGAAGAGTTATCTCTGTCTGCAAGTCCCATTCCTCTTACCAGGTTTTTGACACAAGCTTCGAGTATCAAAACGGAGTGAAGGATACACAATCTTCAACTCTTTCCTTGTGGCCCTCTTGGCGAGTTAATCAACCATCCCATTGCCTCAAATGCCCACATGACCATTGCTGGCAACTTGAGCAGTAACCACGCAGCCTCAAATACTACATAATCTTGAATCCGTACCGACACAAAAGGGTTCCCTTTTATATTCTTTCCCTTTTATTTGTCAATTTTTCAATTGCTTGTGCTCTCTCTCTCTCTCACTTGCTTGCTCTGGTGTGTGTGTGTGTGTGTGTGTGTGTGTGTGTGTGTGTGTGTGTGTGTGTGTGTAAAGGTAAGGTAAAGTAATGTTGCTTACAGCCCAGCTGACCGCAAAGGGCATATCAGGGCTGTCACCAACTCCGAAGTCATTACTAAAATTTGGAATAGTCGGCAAATTTCGTATGAAGGATGGAAACTTCAAATACAGTTCGGCGAAAAAGGACTTGTACGCCAAGAAGCTAGTGGTGTCTTTACAATTCCGGAACAGACAGGAAGGCCAACAACATTCTACTGCCTTCGCATTACGCACTCTGACAGCAGCGGAGCAGCAATATGGACAAATCGAACAAAGGACGCTGACCTGTGTCCTCCACGATGTCGGCGAATACTCATGCCATTTAATGTTTATGTGCGACAGGTAAGGTAAGAAATGTTGCTTATAGCCCAGCCGACTGCAAGGGGCCGTATCAGGGCTGTCACAGCGTTCAAGTCAACTCGAGTAATTATTGGGAAGAACAAAACAAAAAACAAAAAACCGCCTCATTCACACAAACACGCCTAAAAACACACCCGAAATTTTGTTTAAAATCTTTCCTCTGTAAAATCTTAAGTCAGACGAAAACTTTTAATCTCTTTCAGAGATTCAAAGATCACGTTAGTGGGACATCTCTTAACAAGGTTTTCATGGAGTCTGCTGAATGTGCCGGGGAAAGAAATTATCGTAACTGACACAATGTCACGCAACCCTCTTCAGCATGACGAAAAAGATGACATAGAATCTGCCGATATTGAAAATGTCATTAACCTGGTAGAATCATCAAGACCTATCACCAACAGAAGACTACTAGTACTACGCGAGGCTATGGCTGGAGACAAGACTTGCAGTGTGTCATGACTTGCACCTAGCAACGATGTCCAGATGACGAGCCCGCAACACTTGGATACAAATCTAATCAGTCTGACCATACCCTCTCTCGGACGGACAGCTTGCATACCAAGCAGAGTTGAACCACAGAGCCAGCGGAAAGAAATTCCGGAAAACTTCATAACAGTCATCAAGGACTGGCAAAATGCAGAGAAAACGCCTCACAGACCGTGTGGTGGTCAGGCATCAGTCAGGACTGTATCCATCTTGTCAAAACTTGTACACAATGTCAGGAGCATCGACCAACACAATGTTTTTAACCACTGAAACTTACGGAGCTTCCGCAAAGAGAAAATCGTTTGTATCATAGGAATTTGCCGACTTTGCCCAAAACTATGGTTTCAGACACCACACCTGTAGTCCATATTTCCCACATGCCAATGGTGAAGCTGAAAGCTGTACAGAAGGTGAAGAGGAGGATGCCCTGGAATCAGTCCATATGCGGCTTTGATGGGACAACAGTTACGCACTGAGAATCCATCGATGCCACAGAACTTGAAGCTTCTAGGGGTGAATGATACAGGAGTTTGTGACCATAATACTGTTGCAAAACGCAGTACAAGAAGAACTTTGATCAACGTTATGGTGTAAAACCGCTTCAAGAGTTAAAACCAGGCATGACTATCATGATCAAGACTTGACAGGGGCAAAGTCACTGGTCCAGCTGATAAGAATGGACGCTCGTATCTGATCAACACTTCACATGGTGAAGTCCGACTCAACAGAAAGCATATTAAAAAAGTCACATTGTCCTATCCTAAGTCTGATCATGAAGATGTCTCCATACCAGATGACCCAGAGCCTGCAGCTGGAACATCAAGACAAGCCGACTCACCACCTGCAGACCTACCTCTTACTCTACCTGCAATTCCAACTTCGAGTCCACCTTCAACATTACCCCCAAGACGAAGTAGAAGGATCGACAAAAAACCACTCCATTTTGACGATGAATTTTGAAAGACGAATAGCGTCATGTGAATGGGGAAATTTATTTTCAAAGATTGGAACTGAATGAAAGTGAAAGCGAGTACGAGTGCGTTAAGTGTAATTTATATTGTTGAATTTGAACGTATTCCTTTGAATTTTCACACAAATGTCTGGCGAAGACATTTTATTAATCAGCACGATTTTGACCTAAAGAAAATGAGTTCGTAGGATTTAGATTATTATGAAGTAAAATGACTGTCGAAGGAACAGTTTCAAGTAGTAGTATATGAACAATCTAACAAAACATTTCAAGCAATTTTGGACATATACAGTGTGATGCGAAAAAGTTTTTTTAAATTCGACTGAATTGAATAATTTTACAAGAAGAGAGAGGAGGGGGGGATGTCAAGGGAAGCAACACTAGTTACTGTAATGCATTTGTATTCTAAGAGTAGCTTCCCCTGTGACGTCGCTTGGATACTGGACACGCGACAACGAAGCGTCTTTGCGACCTCTTGCTGTGCTGTAAAGATGATTTTACAGAATAGATTCCTTTTCCAATAACTCGTTGGTGATACACTGAGTAACACGACAATGAATAAGTAAGGCATCCATTGGTGTACCACTGTCTTTTGAGGTCAGGACATTTTCAAGGGTAGGTTGTACGCATTATGTCGTATTGGCTCGCCTTGATGGTATCTCAAAACCATAAGATCGACCAAGCCTTTTCCCGTTAACATTATTCATAACAGAACCATGTAGAAAAACGACCACAGGATATCTTAAAGTAATGTTGCGTATCTTTAAAGTTTTGCGTATCGTCCAGCAGACCGCAAAGGGCCGCATCAGGGCTGTCACTGCGTGTAAGTAATTCAACGTCATTTAAAAAAAAAAAAAAAAAAAAAAAAAAAAAAAACCCACTCATTCACACAACCCTTTAAAATACACCTTTAAACTAACCGGATATTTTGTTCAAAATCTTTCTTCTGTAAAAATCTTAGATCATATGAAAATGTTAGCAGATGAGCGACTATGAGAACCCAAGGGCTGGAACTCGTTATCATCAGCAACTTTCATCCAGTGCTATCGTGACACTTTCGTGTCAAGGGTCATCAAACACCTGTCACAACGAAAGTTTAATTTTCTTTTTTTTTTTTTTTTTAAGGCTGGTCTGGCGCAAGGTTTTGGCGTAACCCTCCCTTACGGTGGCTCGGGGCTGTCCAACAGTGCGTGTGGCCTGGGCAGCAGCTACACATTGCCTGCTGGGTCACGAAAGCCGTATACTTTTTTCCCCACTTTCTCTTTTTAAACTGGCACTTTTGTACCGTTCACAAGCAGAACCCCGCGCCAAGTAGCAGAATCATCAACCAGTTGATGGCGGCCACTAGCTGTACGGAAGAAGCTTTATCTATGCTAGTTCTATGGTGTTTGCTTTGACGTCATTTGATTTTTTTTTTTTTTTTTTTTTTTTTTTTACGTCATTTGTAGTTTCGTCTGTCTTTCTTCTTTTCGTTTTTCTTTCTTCCCGCTTGTAGTTTCTGTACAGGCCTAGACTTTGTTGACAGCCCATGGCCTAGCCTATTGGGAGTGACTGTTGGGGATCTCGGCCTAATGATGTACATTTGGTGATCTGCATAGGCAGGTCTACCTCGTGAAACAGTGCTGTCTGGATGCCCACGTAATTTGTTCCATGCTTTGTTTTAAGTTTATCAATATCAGTCCAGACTTTTAGGTCCTTTACTGCAGTTTCCAGTGTTTAAATTTTGACACGTAACATCTGCGCTACTGTTCTAATTCCCCGTTTTCATTAGTAGGTCTTTTTTAGATTTCACTCGACTTGCCTATCTGCCTTGAACTTTCATTCCGAGATCTCGACTCCTGAAAGTTTACTGTCCGTCAGCAGGCGTCGCTCCAAAAATTCTTTTCTCAAACGGTTTTCCGCACTTTCTTTGGGTGTCGCGTGTTTGAAACGACCTACCACACTGCCATATCTGGTAGATCTCGTCATGCTTCTTCGTAGAAATGTCTGCGTACTCCGACTTCAGCTCACAACCAGTTCCGCCATTGTGTGTGTGTGTGTGTGTGTGTGCGCGCGCGCCCCGCGCGTCTGTGTGTGTACAAGAGCTCTCGCGAAATTCGAAGGGCATGGGATAACCGGTTTAATGCGGGCGTGGCAATGAAACTAAAAGCAGAAGTGGAAAAAAGTTAAAAAAAAAAAAAAAATTTATGCCAAGATTAATCAGATTTACATTGACAAAATCGTAGTGGTTTGATCAGCTTTGCAGACGAAGCTGTCGGGAAAAGTGAATGGTTTAGAAGAGGGAAAAAAAGCGACTGAACCAGTTATTTCGTATATTGGAGCTGTCGCTTAAAAAATATACCGCACGTTTGTATATTCTGATACAAGGCCTATTTCGGCGTTGTGCATTTTGTCGGCTCGGTGTGCTTGTGACAATATGAAACGGACACGAACATCAAACTGAACAGCACTTTTAAAAATGGCCATGGCTGACCATCTGAAAATTGAAAGAGATTAAAAACGACTCTCTTGTTATCCATGTTAGCATCTCGAAGATAGGGGAGGATACAGACTGGGTGAGGATTTTCTTCACAATTTTATAGTTTGGATATTAGAAACACAGCGGTGTGCATGCTTTTTCTTTTTCAAACACCTGTACATAGAGATTTTGCCCACTTGACTGAGCAGACTTCTCCAAAGTCAACAAACACTAACTAAATTTAAAAAAAAAAAAAAAAAAATTGTAAAACCCGAAGACAATAGTGCATAAATCGATTGCCACTGTAGCCTTAAACCCCCCCCCCCCCCCCCCCCCCCAAAAAAAAAAAAAAAAAAAAAAAAAAAACTTCACACTGTACACTCTGTGACAACCGTTTATTCGATTTTTTTTTAAAGTCGGTCAACAGCCCTATATTCGATTTTTTTTTTTTTTTAAGTCGGTCAAATGGCAGTGGGCCCTAATACGAGTATAGCAACGCGGGAACACACACGCATGAACAACACAAATCAAATCAGATAAAATCATATTGTTTATCATACCCAATCCGAGTACACAGTCAGTGTAATGGTTGCACATGAAAAAACAAAGATGTTCACTAAAACTTCGTGCCATGAGATCGATACATACGTCCAACTGTCATATTTAAAAACGTGATCTTAAAATGTTCGTTTTCGTTACGCAAGAACGGCGCCGGAATAGCTCAATTGGTAGAGCGCCCGACTCGTAAATCTTGATGATCCTGCGGTTGCGGGTTCGAATCTCCGCCGGGCCGTTTCGGTGCAGGGGTTTTCCTTCCGAAAAACACAGGTTTCTGACTCCAGTTCCCATACAGTCCTTCGAATGAGACTATAAACCCATACAGTCCTTTGAATGAGACTATAAACCGAGGTTCCGTGTGTGAACGTACGCATAACATCTTGTACACACGTAATCACCAACTTTCGAAAGAGAAGGCCAGTTTGGCCGTTGGTATGGACGACACGTTACACATAGCATGCACCCTGCGTGAGAAATGGCAAGAATGAAGGAAATAAGAAAACTGAGTGAACGATATTGACCGGATGACACGGGAAACGACTGAATGATGCGCCCGCAGGCAGCTCTTCAGTCGACACTACCCAGACAGGCAGCCTGTTGTGTAAACAAGTGTTCGTTACATTATATGTAAAGCGCTTAGAGCCCTCATCTGTAGAGAATAGGCGCTACAGAAATTAACATATTATTATTATTATATGAACGCATCAGTGCCTTATCCTCTTCAGACCAAACTAGGACTTTTTTTTTTTTTTTTTAACTTGGGTATCCTAAACGCTGTATAGACGAGCTCCAAACGGTACAAAATTCTGCTGCAGCGCTTGTACTCTAAGCAAGAACACACCACCAACAATACGACGAGACCATGCCATGCCTCTGTTACGAACCCTACATTGATTGGTTACTTATTGAAGCACGCATTTTGATATAATTTATCCCTCCTTATCCACATTTTCTGTCTCGGACTCTTTGTCTAGCTTACACTTCCAATCAACCGTCTACCTACTAGCTATCTCAAACCGATCTGTTCATTTACAGATCACCTCACTTTGTGCATTCCAAAGACTCGCTCGAAAATATGCCAAGAACATGCCTTTCATTCACTGCCTCAGGGCCATGGAACCCACAACCAAAAAACTGTCCACCACATCAAAAATCAAAGCTGTATTTACGAAAGCATTAAATATGCATCAATTACACTACAACACACCCCAACCATTCCAGCCTTAGTACTTTCCCTGCATTCGATGAAACCGATCTACGTATTTCTTTTACCTTCATGCTACCTCTACTGTTCGTACCAGTCGTCAATTCGTCTTTTTGTGCATGTGGAACCGATTATTTTACATCGACGTAAGAATGGAGCGCATCCATTCGTGAGTGTGCCCAGACGAATGTGCGTGCTGCGCAGACTATGTGTCAATGTGTGCACGGATGTATACACGTACACATACGTATACACACATACGTATGCACTCAAGCCTTGTGCGTGCATGCGTTTACGATACGAGGCCAGTTCAAAGCGTGTGTCGTTACAAAATTCGGAATCAAACGCGATTCCAAGTCTACGTCTGCACTGTTCAAATGGGAAGAATACGAGTTCCCGAATGTGGAGTGGAACTCATGTTATCTTCTTCTTCTTCAGCGTTCCAGTACCTGGTAGCGCGTAAACTCGTGTTACCCTGTTGGGATACTCAAACTATACTCGAGAGTATAGTCAGTTCACTCAGAGTTCGTTGAGTGCAGAAATTGTGGGAAGAGGTTGTGGAAAAAGATAGATAAAAGATATGGTAGACAGAAAGGACAGTAGACGACAGTACATAAAAGGAGGAGACCGAGTTATTGGGATCGAAAAGAAAAGGGGACGTTACTAGCACAGAATGTCCAGAAGGAAGGGGAACTATTTGTACAAAAGACCTCCCCCCAGGGGAGTTATCTTCAAATTTCTTGAATTTCGGGTAAAAAATGCAGTCATAGGTAGGGTTTGGGGATTAAAAGAGATTCAAACAATATTTCTTTAAAAAAAAAAACATTTCAGTCAACGGTTGGAGATTGGCGGTTCTCTCAGCATACAGACAGTAAACAGATGAGGTGCGGAATGCATCAACAATCAGAGCCTTCGAGAGTGGATGGGATCTCGTGTTTGACCCACCGTCTGGCTGCCCAGAGTCGACTTCTTTCCCCTGGATGAGAACCCACCTCCAGCCGTTGTGACATTCTATCCACGGGACTTAAAGCAGCACACCACCTATAATTCTGTTTTTTCAATACCATGGATGGATGAGCATCACAGTCCAATTTACTCCCAAGGCAGGCAGTAAAGAACAGAAAAAAAAAGAATGGGTGATAATGAAGAAAAAAAGTTACCCAAAGCAAGTCATAAATGATCAAATAAGAGCACATGTTTACATCGATGTTTGAGGATACGATCCAAAACAAATGAAAGGGGAACTAAATGGGATCAACAAACCTGTCGAAAGGCCAACTGTCAGCTGTTGTCGTTTTCGGAGTACAATGACAGCAGCCGTAAGTCAAAACAAGAAAACTAATTCTGAAGTACTGATCCACCAAATGAACACAACAAAAACAAGCCTTGACCTCCTGGTCTTCTTTAGGCAGGATGAAACAAACAACTCTGTAAACATGTAGTGGGCAAGACAAGTCTGGGTGAATGATTTCTCAGTTACCATGTAAGGATTAAAGGGGTAGGTCTGAGGGGGGGGGAGAGAGAAGGGGTAGATAAGATGGAAAACGTGACGTTGAAATTTACACACATTAAATCCTCAGCCGACAGCAATGGGAATAACCGGGTTCCGTATTTTGAACAGAACAACATGGCTTGCTTATGCATGTCCATGGTCTACTTTCGTTTCCTGGATGAGAACTCCTCAGTAAGCCCGGCCTTCAGTGAAGCGTTAAGGATAGAAACTGGGAATGGATGTGAACGATATGAAGAAATAAGTTGCTCAAAGTAAATGATAAATAATCTTAAGAGAACGTGTTAAGCATATGCCTGTAAATCCAAAACAATGACGGATTACACTTTGTCACGGCCATCACTTGGCCCTGGGCCCGTTCAACGTGAAAGACTATAATTGCGGTATCGACTCCTACCACGATATGCTAAGGCCGGTCGGCAATCTAGCTATACAGGCTGTAAAGCGTTTTGGAAAACTAGCCTTCCAAGTATTGACGCCCCTGTTAGCAGAACCCAGGAATTACTGGACCATGCAAGTGCCGGACTTGTAATCTAATGGTTGTGGGTTCGAATCTACGTCGGGCCGTTTCGGTACAGGGGGATTTTTCCCTCGGGGTTAACATTAGTTCTGTCTCCATTTCACATACTGTCCGAATGAGACTTAAAACCAAGGTTCCATGTGTGAACGTGCGCGTTAACATCTTGCACACACGTAAAATCCCATCACCAACTTTTGGAAGAGAAGGCCAGTTTGGCTGTTGGTATGGTAGATACGTTATACATAGCATGCACCTTCCCCAAGAATGGAGTATGGCTGCCTTAATGGCGGGATAAAAAAGGGTCATGCACACAAAACTCCCCTCCCTTTGTAGGGTAGATGGGATTAATACTTGCCTGCCCATATAGGGAGAGTCAGCAGGAGTATTGGCCTGCGAAAGCGGAAGAAGTGGACCATGCAAAACCCCCGGAAAGGTCATAAACCCTAGAGGGAAGAGTCCATGGCAACCACATCTAGATAGGCTCCCGAGAGTAACAAAAGATCATCGGGGAAATAAAGTGATGTAAAGAAGGCTTATGCTAATTCCACTCAATCAGTTAAGATCCTAGGAATTGTCAAAAGGAAAGAAGGAACATGTCATGATGCTTCCTCTAATTAGCGCAGGAAATATTCCTCAAAATCACACTTTCAAACTTCCAGCCAGTAACCTCCCACAACAGATGATGTTCTGCGCTATCTGTTTTGTCGGTAGATGATAAAGCAAATAATAATAATAATAATAATAATAACAATAATAATAATACAAGAGTTCTTGATTACTTTGCTGGAATAATTGATCAAACCAAAACAGTGTTAGTTCTGGCACTGCTGATTTCCTTTATTGGGAAGGGCGACGATTAACAATCCAGCCATAGCAAAGACCATTCCCCCAATGCGCCAGATCTGTTTGCCGATGACAGCAAGGGTATCACCTGCTGCCTCTCCAATCTACATCAAGTTCTAAAGGGACGTTGTCGATGCATGCACCCCTCCTATATTTCAGCTATTTCGCTGCAGCTACTTCAGGGAGTACTGGAAATACATCCTCATCTGATTATACTGTTAGCACGCGTGTATCTCCCTTGTTCTGTTTGGTGTACAGTTAGTTCACTGCAATATTCAGTCCACCCTTTTATTCTTCTGTGAAAGTCAAGGCAGGTACCGTCTATGTCCGGACTTGACTTTATCGCCATCAATCAAAAAAGACAGACAGAAATAGACGACACTAAAATCGGGGTGTGGGTGGAGGGCGCCGACCTTACTGTCCATTTAACATCACCCAGATCCAGCACTAAAATGATTGCGGCTGCTTTTCCCAGTGCTGAAGCTGTGATCAAGCCTTTGCCAATACGAGCCGTTTCTGCTGTTTCAAGTTCACAGGCAGCAAAAAAGGCATTACACATGCAGTGCGATACATTCAACTTTTCAGATAGTGGTGATGACAAGTCTGTGATAAGAAGTGCGTGTTCCGAGTCTGAACTGCTACCTTTGAAATACAGTACGAGGCGCAAGCGCATAGAAGTGGTTACATCAAACTGGAGCAAAAGACGTTTACGGGGGCACCTCATCAGGTTGTGAAGACGGCATCTTAGAAATCTCCGCGTTCTGGTTCAAAGCGCAACACTAATTTCTTGCAGCCACCCAGCAAACTCTACCGAAGGGCTGGATTCTGCTCTGACGTGTTATGTAGGACCATAAGCGTAAGAAACGCAGTGACATGTCGTCGTTGTACCCTGGCTAAAAGACTCCTGGGTTCTCCGAACAGCTGAAGTACTTTTATCACTCCGGTACAAATGCATCAGCTGGGGATGAGAAACATGACGTGTGTGACTATTTTTGATTACACCGCCACGTGCGCAGCCTCACTCTGATTTCGAGGGATTTTGGAGACTGATAATGTTATGCTAGGGGTTGTCACGACTTGGAGACGATCCCGCATAAGTATGCAGAGCATGACAACATTTCGATGTTGCCTTGGTGTTCTAGCCTATGTCAATTGGTCTGACACAGCCTTAAGCAAAGGCGGACATGATGTAAAATCGGCCCAGACTGTCGCACAAAAACGGAAATCGATGCTCCGCCTTCTGCCCCCACCTTCTCGGTTTTACAGGCATTTTCGTGAAACGATAGTACCTTTCCAGTGCCTCAAGGTAGCTACAGACAATACGACCGTGACATGATAAAACACATGAACAAAACCTGCTGGCTCAAATATTTATATTGTGTCAGACTGACTTACCTTTATATCTGTGTCTAGAAGTTTTTTCTTTTTGACAAAATATTTACAATCTTAATTCATGTCATGTCAATTTGCATCTCAAATTCTATTTGTTGTACTAATTTACATAATATAAAAATGGCTTTCATACTTTATTACACAGTGCAACAGCATGAAGCTCTGTTATTTTACCTCCAAACAATCAAACCAGTGTATCGTTTCTTTCCCACATCCCCACGGGTCCTCTACTACTGTTGGTCAAAATGCTGAATAAACACTTCATTCATTCTTGTTACAGCTCGACCGATCGCAAGGGGCCATATCACAGCTGTTATTTCGTAAAATTCAGTTCCCTACACGGATGTAAAAAAATCCATAAACATTTTTTAAAGCATACAAAATCACTTAAAATCTTTCTTCCATTACGTTTTAAATGAAAAGAAGTGCGAGGACAATGAGAACAACCTAGACAACAAAGACACAAGGAAAGCTTTTAAACAGCAGACCAACCAAAACAAAAAGTTCAAGACCTCTTAATGCCTGCCTGGAGAACACGATGCAGGCCACGCTTCCTAACTTACAGGCATCAAAAAGAAGAAAAAAAAAAACTTCAAAAGCAATTCTTATGTTGATATTAATCTGATTTACATGGACAAAGTCATAGTGTTAGCATCTTGAAGCGTGTTGGAAAACTACCCTTCCAAGTATTGATGCCCCTGTTAGCAGAATCCAGAGATTACTGGACCATGCAAGCGCCAGACTCGTAATCTAATGGTTGCGGGTTCGAGTCTTCGCCGGGCCGTTTTGGTACAGGGGGATTTTTCCCTCGGGGTTAACATTAGTTCTGACTCTATTTCACATACAGTTCGAATTAGACTATCTATCCACCAAGGTTCTGTGTATGAACGCACGCATAACATCTTGCACACACACATAAAATCCCATCACCAACTTTTAGAAGAGAGGCCAGTTTGGCCATTGGTATGGAGGACATGTTACACACATAGTATGCACCTTCCCTAAGGATGGAGTATGGCTGCCTTAATGGCTGGATTTTTAAAAAAAAAAAATGGTCATGCACACAAACTTCCCTTCCATTGTAGGGTAGATGGGGTTAGTACTTGCCTGTCCATATAGCGAGTGTCCGCAGGAGTATCAGCCTGCGTACGCGGAAGAAGAACTTTATCATGCAAAACCCCCGAAAGGTCATAAACCCCAGAGGAAAGAGTCGATGGCAACCACATCTAGACAGGCTCCTGAGAGTAATAACATCATTTGGGAAATCAACTGATATAAAGAAAGTTTATGCTAATTCCACTCAATCAGTAAAGATCCTATGAATCGTCAAAAGGAAAAAAGGGAGCATGTCATGATGCTTCCTTTAATTCGCGCACTAAATATTCCTCAAAATCACAACACTGTTTCAAACTTCCAGCCAGTAACAAGCAAAAATCTCCCGCAACAGATGATGTTCTGTGCCATCCGTTTTGTCAGTAGATGATAAAGCCCCCCCCCCCCCCCCCCCCCCCCCAAATAAAATAAAAAAAAAAATAAATAAATAATGCAAGAGTTCTTGATTACTTTGCTGGAATAACTGATCAAACCAATAAAGTGTTAGTTCTGGCACTGCTGATTTCCCTTCTTGGTAAGGGCGACGATCAACAATCCAGCCATAGCAAAGACCATTCCCCCAATGCGCCAGATCCGTTTGCCGACGACGGCAAGGGTATCACCTGCTGCCTCTCCAACCTACATCAAATTCTAAAGGGACGTTGTCGATGCATGCACCCCTCCTATATTTCAGCCATTTCGCTGCAGCTACTTAGGGAGTACTGGAAATACATCCTCATTTGATTAATACTGTTAGCACGCGTGTATCTCCCTTGTTCTGTTTGGTGTACAGTTAGTTCACTGCAATATTTAGTCCACCTTTTTATTCTTCTGTGAAAGCCAAGGCAAGTACCTACTAAGTCCTGACTTTGCTTTATGGCCATCAATCAAAAAAGAAAGACAGAAATAGACGACACTAAAATCGGGGTGTGGGTGGAGGGCGCCGACCTTACTGTCCATTTAACATCACCTAGATGCAGGACTAAAATGATCGTGGCTGCTTTTCCCAGTGCTGAAGCTGTGATCAAGCCTTTGCTAATACGAGCCGTTTCAAGTTCACAGGCAGCAAAAAAGGCATTACACATGCAGTGCGATACATTCAACTTTTCAGATAGTGGTGATGACAAGTCTGTGATAAAAGTGCGTGTTCCGAGTCTGAACTGCTACCTTTGAAATACAGTACGAGGCGCAAGCGCATAGCAGTGGTTACATCAAACTGGAGCAAAAGACGTTTACGGGGCACCTCATCAGGTTATGAAGACGGCATCTTAGATATCTCCGCGTTCTGGTTCAAAGCGCAACACTAATGTCTTGCAGCCACCCAGCAAACTCTATCGACGGGCTGGAGACATCTCTGATGTTATGTAGGACCATAAGCGTAAGGAACGCAGTGACATGTCGTCGTTGTACCCTGGCTAAAAGACTCCTGGGTTCTCCAAACAGCTGAAGTACTTTAACACTACGGTATAAATGCATCAGCTGGGGATGAGAACATGACGTGTGTGACTATTTTTGATTACACCGCCACGTGCGCAGCCTCACTCTGATTTCGAGGGATTTTGGAGACTGATAATGTTATGCTAGGGGTTGTCACGACTTAGAGACGATCCCCGCATAAGTATGCAGAGCATGACAACATTTCGATGTTGCCTTGGTGTTCTAGCCTATGTCAATTGGTCTGACAGAGCCTTAAGCAAAGGCGGACATGATGTAAAATCAGCCCAGACTGTCGCACAAAAACGGAAATTCGATGCTCTGCCTTCTGCCCCCGCCTTCTTGGTTTTACAGGCATTTTCGTGAAACGATGGTACCTTTCCAGTGCCTCAAGGTAGCTACAGACAATACGACCGTGACATGATAAACACATGAACAAAACCTGCTGGCTCAAATATTTATATTATTGTCAGACTGACTGACTTACCTTTTTATCTGTGTCTAGAAGTTTTTCTTTTTGACAAATATTTACAATATCTTAATTCATGTCATGTCAATTTGCATCTCAAATTCTATTTGTTGTACTAATTTACATAATATAAAAAAGGGCTTTCATACTTTATTACACTGTGCAACAGCATGAAGCTCTGTTATTTTACCTCCAAACAATCAAACCAGTGTATCGTTTCTTTCCCACATCGCCATGGGTCCTCTACCACTGTTAGTCAAAATGCTGAATAAACACTTCATTCATTCTTGTTACAGCTCGACCGATCGCAAGGGGCCATATCACAGCTGTTATTTCGTAAAATTCAGTTCCCTACACGGATGTAAAAAAATCCATAATTATTTAAAGCATACAAAATCACTTAAAAATTCTTTCTTCCATTACGTTTTAAATGAAAAGAATGACAATGCGAGGACAATGAGAACAACCTAGACAACAAAGACACAAGGAAAGCTTTTAAACAGCAGACCAACCAAAACAAAGGAAATTCAAGACCTCTTAATGCCTGCCTAGAGAACATGATGCAGGCCACGCTTCTTAACTTACAGATATCAAAAAAGAAAAAAAAAAAAAACTTCAAAAGCAATTCTTACGTTGATATTAATCTGATTTACGTTGACAAAGTCATAGTGTTTGCATCTTGAAGCGTGTTGGAAAACTACCCAAGTATTGATGCCCCTGTTAGTAGAATCCAGTGATTACTGGACCATACAAGTGCCAGACTTGTAATCTAATGGTTGCGGGTTCGAATCTCCGCCGGGCCATTTCGGTACAGGGGGATTTTTCCCTCAGGGTTAACATTAGTTCTGACTCCATTTCACATACAGTCCGAATTAGACTATACACCGTGTATGAACGCATGCGTAACATCTCTGCACACACATAAAATCCCATCACCAACTTTTAGAAGAGAAGGCCAGTTTGGCCATTGGTATGAAGGACATGTTACACATAGCATACACCTTCCCTAAGAATGGAGTATGGCTGCCTTAATGCTGGATTAAAAAAAAAAAAATGGTCATGCACACAAAACTTCCCTTCCATTGTAGGGTAGATGGGGTTAGTACTTGCCTGTCCATAAAGCGAGTGTCCGCAGAAGTATCAGCCTGCGTACACAGAAGAACTTTACCATGCAAAACCCCGGAAAGGTCATAAACCCCAGAGGGAAGAGTCGATGGCAACCACATCTAGACAGGCTCCTGAGAGTAATAACATCATTTGGGAAATCAATTGATGTAAAAAAAAGTTTTATGCTAATTCCACTCAATCAGTTAAGATCCTATGAATCGTCAAAAGGAAAAAGGGAGCATGTCATGATGCTTCCTTTAATTCGCGCACTAAATATTCCTCAAAATCACAACACCGTTTCAAACTTCCAGCCAGTGACAAGCAAAAATCTCCCGCAACAGATGATGTTCTGTGCCATCCGTTTTGTCAGTAGATGATAAAGCCAAAAAAAAAAAAAAATATAAAATAAATGAAATAAATAATGCAAGAGTTCTTGATTACTTTGCTGGAATAACTGATCAAACCAATACAGTGTTAGTTCTGGCACTGCTGATTTCCTTTATTGGGAAGGGCGACGATTAACAATCCAGCCATAGCAAAGACCATTCCCCCAATGCGCCAGATCTGTTTGCCGATGACAGCAACGGTATCACCTGCTGCCTCTCTCCAACCTACATCAAGTTCTAAAGGGACATTGTCGATGCATGCACCCCTCCTATATTTCAGCTATTTCGCTGCAACTACTTCAAGGAGTACTGGAAATACATCCTCATTTGATTAATTCTGTAAGCACGCATGTATCTCCCTCGCTAAAATTAGTCTTGTTAAAATCTAGTTCTGTGACACTTGAAGATTATAAGAAACTAAACGTTTTTCAACTTTTTGTCATAGATTATATTTAAATAGATATTTTTACGCACAGGGTTATGAATGGAAGTGCCCCTAAAAAGATCCTAAATACATTTAAAACTAACCCTCATAGACATAATCATACGTTAACGTTCCCCAGACCAAGAAACAATCTCTTAAGTCAAGTTTCCTTTACTCTGGTGGAACATTATGGAACAATCTAAGTACAACATTCAAAAGTATAAGTAACCAAAATACATTTAGGAAAAAATTGAAAAGTCATTTAACAAACAATGCAAGAAATGTGTGATTAAATATTCCAAATACCTTTACTTTTGTATATTGTTGTCTATCAACTTGTATCATAGATATATGTGCATAAATATTCAGACATATGTGGATATGTATGTGCATGCATATAAAAATTATGTACTCATATATGCATACAGCAGTGTCAGTGTATTTTAGATGTCAATGGTATGTATGTTGCTCTTGTTTTTTTTTTATATCCTATTTGGTTGTCGTTATTTGTTGTTGCTTTTCTTTTTTCTATTTCCTTTTTTTTTTTTTTTTGATGGCTTGATATAAAAAAGCAATGATGTGCTTATTCAATGTCCCATCAGTAAATAAAATTTTGACTTGACTTGTTCTGTTTGTGTGTACAGTTAGTTCACTGCAATATTCAGTCCACCTTTTTATTCTTCTGTGAAAGCCAAGGCAAGTACCGACTAAGTCCTGACTTTGCTTTTATGGCCATCAATCAAAAAAGAAAGACAGAAAGACACTAAAATTGGGGTGTGGGTGGAGGGCGCCGACCTTACTGTCCATTTAACATCACCTAGATGCAGGACTAAAATGATCGTGGCTGCTTTTCCAGTGCTGAAGCTGTGATCAAGCCTTTGCCAATACGAGCCGTTTCTACTGTTTCAAGTTCACAGGCAGCAAAAAAGGCATTACACATGCAGTGCGATACATTCAACTTTTCAGATAGTGGTGATGACAAGTCTGTGATAAGAAGTGCGTGTTCCGAGTCTGAACTGCTACCTTTGAAATACAGTACGAGGCGCAAGCGCATAGAAGTGGTTACATCAACTGGAGCAAAAGACGTTTACGGGGCACCTCATCAGGTTGTGAAGATGGCATCTTTGATATCTCCGCGTTCTGGTTCAAAGCGCAACACTGTCTTGCAGCCACCCAGCAAACTCTATCGACGGGCTGGAGACGTCTCTGATGTTATGTAGGACCATAAGCGTAAGAAACGCGGTGACATGTCGTCGTCGTTGTCGTACCCTGCGGCTAAAAGACTCCTGGGTTCTCCGAACAGCCGAAGTACTTTATGCAACAAGTGCATCAGCTATGGATGAGAACATGACGTGTGTGACCGTTTTTGATTACCCCACCACGTGCACAGCCACACTCTGACTTCGAGGAATTTGGAGACTGATATTGTTATGCTAGGGGCTTGTCACGACTAGAGACAATCCCTGCATAACTATGCAGAGCATGACAACATTTTGATGTTGTGTTCTAGCCTATGTCAATTGGTCTGACACAGCCTTAAGCCAAGACGGATGTGATGTAAAATCAGCCCAGACTGCCGTACAAAAGCGGTAATTCGACGCTCGGCTTTCTGCCCCCGCCTTCTCGGTGTTACAGGCATTTTCGTGAAACGATAGTACCTTTCCAGTGTCTCAAGGTAGCTACAGACAATACGACCGTGACATGATAAACACATGAGCAAAACTTCCTGGCTCTTATTTCCTTACATGTTATTGTCAGACTGGCTGACTGACCTTTATCTTTGTCTAGAATCTGAATTCATGTCATGTCAGTTTGCATCTCGGATTAATTTTCTTGTACTAATTTACATGAAATAAAAGGAGTATCATACTTTACTTCATTACCCTCTTAAACCGCACGAAGCCGTTATTTTACCACCAAACAGTCAAACCAGTATATTGTTTCTTTCCCACATTCCCACGGGTCCTCTGCCACTGTTGGTCAAAATGGTGAATAAACACTTCAGTTCATCTTGTTACAGCTCAACCGACAACAAGGGGCAATATCATAGCTGTTATTTCGTAAAATTCAGTTCTCTACACGGAAGTAGAGAAGTCCACAAACAATTTTTTTACTACAGCATACAAAAATTGCTTCAATTTCTTTCTTCCATGACGTCTCAAGTAGAAAGAAGTGCGAGGACACAGAGAACAACCTAGACAACAGAGACACAAGGAAAGCTTTTAATATTCGAAATGAGAAGACCAACCAAAGCGAATAAAGTTCTGGACAGCTGAATGTCTGCCTGGACAGCACGATGCAGGTGACGCACCCTAACTTACAGACATTCATTTCCATTGGAAGTTGCCCGCTTTGCACTTCTCAGGTAACGTCGACCACACTGGAGGCAACAAGACTGCTCAAGTTCTCATCACCACACTGGAGAAATGCACAGGCGCGAATGTAATGGGAGTTATTCTTGGAAACCAGTAAAATAATGGTGAACGGCTGCACTCAGCCACAGCAACTTCTATCATCACAAAAAGGAGAGAGATCAGAAGAAGTGGACAGTTTCAAAGAACCTTGGGTCCATACTTAGCAAAGATGGCAGCGCAAATAAAGAGGTCCACGTTAGACTTGGCATGGTCCGCTATGATGAGAAGAAGAAATTGGTGTCAGCTTCTGGTTAAATCTGAAACTCGGCAAGTCCTTAGTTGCTTCTGTTGTCCTCTACGGCCATGAGAGCTTTCCGCGAGTTCATGAAATTACAAGTAATTTGAAAAATGGAGCACAGATTGAGGTGAGGTCGTTCCCAAACTACAGTATATCACACATGTTCCATTCGAGTAACACAATAACTTATCATTTCAAGGAATAAAATCATCACATTTTACACATGCTGTAAAGCGTAGAAGTTGGCCAAATAATTTTTCAGAATGTTAATTTAAATCATCAATACAGTGACGCTCATATACACGGCTACAATGCTATTAGTAGCATAGTGATACTACTGATAGCAGTACCACATAACCAAGTAAAATAATTGCTCCCCTGGCTGTGCAACTGAAAACCAAAGCAGATATATTTCACTTTAAAATCTAAAAATCAACAAAATGTCAACATCGAATCATCTCAAGCCCAAAATTACTACAGCTCTTTCCCCAGTTAACTGAACGAACTTCCTTGCATGTTGATAAGAAAATGAAATGGTGAATTCATCCATTTTGTCAAAACACATCATTAGAAAGTTTAAGAGCACCTAACTCGGGCTCAATTAAATCAAAGGCCACCACATCTAAAGCAAAATCAAGTTCAAAATGTGTAAATACCTTTTCAAGTTGATTTCTTTTTAATCATTTTTTTTCCCGGTAATGTCACTTTAAAATGCCCCTTCATCCATAGGATTGAAGAATCATGTGGCTTTCTCGATTGCTAGTTTTAAAAGTTAGACCCGCATCATTGTTTTGGTCATAAGAAAGGAAATGTGGCTTTGTTCAGATTTAAGATTCGGTATGCCAAAATGCCGTTTTATTGTAGTAAAATAAAAAGTGGAAGAAAGTTTCAGATTTTCAAAATCTTCGCTGGGTTCTTTAATGACTAGCAAAAGTCTGTTGTGTTTATCGATTGTTAATGAGCGAATCGTCAGCACGTCGCTCCAGCATGCCATCTGACGCATCCTGAGAAGAACGGTCAACTTGGTTACAAAGATCAGCGACCTATCAAAAACTTAAGTGCAGGCTGCTTGCAGTATAAACGGAATGACGCCCTGCAAATGTATTCTGTCCAGAGGAAAAAAAAAATCAAACGTAACCATTTACTGATGTTCCAAATTCCTTATAGGTGGATTAAAATATGAATTTCAAGTTTGGCCTCACATATCCTGATCAAGCCTTCTCTTAATTTTTGTGCAATAGTAAGAATAGGACCAGTTGCTTTCACGTAATTATTCGACTCCCTTGGGATGCTCGTTAAGTGCAAAAATCACACCAATGCCGACAAAAATGGCGACGACACAAGAACGTGCTGTTTCATGTTCACGTTAATGTTTTCGGAAACGAATGCCTGATGAGAATTTGTGGCACACAAAAAAGCACAGCAACCGAAAAATTGCCCATACTAGTCGAAACTATAAGTGAAGTTTCATCGGACAGATTATTATTATTTTTTTTTAGTTTGCTTTCTTTGTTTGTTAATTTAGTCAGCAAAATATGTGATTCTATCATGAACTCCCACAAACTTCTACACGAAATCCACTCTCAATAAAAGATAAACTCTACCTTGTAAATGACAGCAGAATGTCACGCTGACCGAGTTTCCGGAGCAAAACGGAATTGCGGAACAGTCAAGACTGGGAGCCTTGCACCTGTTTCACGACATTTACATTGTTCGCTGCAATCAAAACACAAAAAACGTTATGGACAAACTTACCATGGTAGGATCTGTCCCAGTGTCCATCAATTTTGATGGGGGGGGTGGGGGTGTGGGTGGGTGTGTGGAAGGGAAAGGAATGCAAGCAAGCATGCGTGCGTCTGCGCGAATTACACCATATACGTATCTGTAGTATGCCATTATGTGAGCGTTCACCCATACGTTTTAAATTTCTTGTGATTGGACTTCATTACATACAATTTCATGTAATCGTTTCAATTTTCTTTGCAGACTGGACCCAGGAAAATGTTCTGAAGTACGCCAATGCGTGACGGTGTAGTTTGTGTGTGGAGTGGGAGTTGGGCGGGGAGGTGTGTGCGTGCGTGCGCGCATGTGCGTGCACGCAATTCACACCATATGCAGATATGACATCTGCGGTATGCTATCAAACTGGCATTATTTTGATGTAAAGTCTCATACCAAGTCGAAGCAAGATCTGATAGGATTACATTTGGTCACTGCATTCAACACAGCATGAACTAAAAGCAAGGTTCGTATGCAATTCAAACCAGGTGTCTCTCTCTCTCTCTCTGTGCACGCATGTGTGCGTGTGTGAATACATGCCTGCTCGTGTGTGTGTGTGTGTGTGTGTGTGTGTGTGTGTGTGTGTGTGTGTGTGCATTAAAATGTTAAACTGTTGTGTCGACTTTTTTCCACCAACAGCTGTCACAAAAGTGACATGCTCACGGTTAATATAATGCTATAAGTTACCATTAAGTATTCAATCGATTTCAGTACCAAAGCAATGGAAGCTCGGTGATCGATGCACTTCAAGTTACCCATACATGTGCTCCCATATGCGAGAAACATTGCTGCTTATAGCCAAGCAGACCGTAAAGGACCCTATGAAGACTGTCAGCTCGTTGACGTCAACTCTAAAAACAAAAAGATGAAAACACACACATACACACCGCATTAAAACCGATTTCCTAAAAACACAATTTCGTTCATCGTTTTCTTCTTCCTTAAAATCTCGGATCCAATAAATTCATGGTCACAGTTTTCTAAAACCTTGCCAGAATTTTGTTAATTGTTTTCGTTCCTCAAAATCTCAGATCCACTTAAACAAGTTGCTCTCTTTCAGAACCCCCAAAAGAACATGAAGTGGGGCATCGAATAAGATTTACGCGAGAGAGAGAGAGAGAGAGAGAGAGAGAGAGAGAGAGAGAGAGAGAGAGAGAGACAGGGAGGGTGGAGGAAGAGGGGGAGAGAGAGATAGTTACTTACAGCCCAACCGACCGCAAAGGGCCATATCTGGGCCGTCATTGCGATCAAGTTTTTTAAAAAAAAAAAAAAAAAAAAAAAAAAAACACCCTCCACACAACCCTTTAGAATACACTCAAAATAGATGAAAAATGTTGATCTCACATCAGGTGGGACATCCCTTAACAAGGTTTTCATACAGTCTACTGTTAAGTGTTTATGTCTCGCATCATGCGACCCTCAACGCTCTAAAAGAATGTTTCACTGTGAATGGTACTCTTTCCAAATTTCTGGCATATCACCATCACACCAGCATTTTATAAATATTTCATACAGGAATTGATACAATTTTTTCTCGCAGATTTTTTTAGCATTTAATTCGAAATTGCGTCCTGTCTCACCATGGAATTTATTGCATCTTCGAGTTCCTGAAGCGTTAGATGTGCATTAATATAGTTTCGTGTCATCAGGAATAGGATCTTTGTAAATTTCGTTTTGCTCTTCTTGGTCTCTACACTCATTACAAATGTTTGATAAAGCGTTTTCACGGCTGACATTAGCAAACATGTTCGCGAAGGCTTCTGCTTTCTGCTGGACACTTGGTAAAGGATTATCATTTTGTTGTACTGGATGTTGGTAACTTAATGCCATTTTCATTACTTTGATCTCCTGCCAAATTTTTCCTATATCCTTATATTCTTTTCTTTCAGTCTTGCAAAATGTGGACCAGTAGTACTGCTTTGCATCTTGGATTATTTTCATCACTATGCTTACTAGCCATTTCCATTTCTCTCAGTTTTCTTTTTGGTCTGTTCCTTTGTCCCTGTACACACACACACACATATATATATATATATATATATATGTGTGTGTGTGTGTGTGTGTGTGTGTGTGTGTGTGTGTGTTTCTATTCATCAACAGCACGGTTGCAGTCATCATTCCACCATACATTTCCTTCGTGCTTCCCTGGTTTAGATATGCGTGTCCTTGGAACAGAATTATCTGCTGCTGCTAAAAGGGAAAACTGAAATAAAATGTAAAGATCGTCTATGTTAACTGTGGTTGTAATATCAATGTTCACAGTTTGAAGAAAGATTTTAAAAGCTAACCAAGCTGCATATTTATAATTCTATTTTGGAAGTGTATCAGGTTTTGTTTCTCTTTTGTTTTCTTTATTGATTGAAATGTTTATAGTAGTGTGGTCAAATCTTAGCAAGTCATCTACATGTTTCTATGAACAACCTGCTTGCAAGTGAAGGAGGTATGAAAACGAGATCTATAGCTGAGGGTCTATGAGTTGCTATATCAGGGATGCGGGTAACATTTCCATCATTTAACAAATACAAATTCGAGTCTGCTATGTTATCAATGAATCTGTTGCTTGTGATGTGTGTGCTGTTAGTATCTCATAAAGGAGCATGCGCATTGAAATCTCTCCCATCATCCACTTGTCTTTGCTGGTCTTGAAAGTGTGGGCATGTGTGTGTGCGTTTGCGCGCGCGTGTGTTTGTGTGTGTGTGTGTGTGTGTGTGTGTGTGTTTTTGCGTGTGCGCGCGTGTCGTGGCCGGGGAGAAAAGAATTGTCGGTCTCTGCGTCTTAATGCGCTCTGCTTTGACCTCAATCCTCTCCCAACAAACATGCAACTTCTTTTATATGGAACAAAAAAATGCGTAAGATATCTTGAAGTTTGTGACAACCACGTCTTTTCCAAGTGCTATTACCCGACCAGCGTTTACCATACGTCACTTTGTGACATTTAAAACCAGTTTATTCTACGTCAAAAAAGTTCAAAGATTTTTTTTTAAAAAAAAAAAAAAAAAAAAAAAAAAGAAAACGCGTTAGTCTTTAAAGTTCCACTACTCCGCAAACGAACTAGTCATACGTTCGACTGTGAGTGTCGTTCTGGGCAGTGCAGATCTAGCCTACTCCTAATAACGAATAATTAATTAGGCTTTTCACAAGAATACTTACTTTTCTGGAACTCTCGTCAGAGAAACAAATGGCTGACGAGGCGCAGAGCGGGATTTTTTCTCCAAAAAATAATGTCGCCCCCCTGCACTTTCTCCATGCTTCTTTTTCCCAGTCGTAACTTTCCAACGTTTCAGACGAAAGTTTGTTCGATTTCCATCCGCAAAAACCGCCGCGAATCGTGTGTTCATCTGGGGGATGCCCTCAGGATTTTTCTTTTTGGTGGGAACGTGTAGTTGACGGGCGCGGCAGGTTTGGCCCTCGGCGCCTATTGGCTGCCTAACATCCGCAATGCGCCAAACCTGTTGCATTGTGAGCCTTGTTTCAAATCGTCTGCACGAGGATCTTGTGCTGTGTGTGGCTGGAGGCGGTGTGATGACGATGGTGGTGGGCAGAAGGGACATCAACAATACATTTTAGGCTCATAGTTATAAGCTTTTTTTTTTTTGCTGTTGTTATTTATTTTATTTCATTCATTATTGTTTGTTTGTTTTTTTAACAAGTCTCTCGCATTTGTATGTACCGTCATTTGTTGGAAGGTGGTGACGGGATGGGGTAATAGGAGTGGACTGCAGATTGTTATTACCCATTATTATTTAAAAAAAAACAATTTGGTCGACTCAGCTGCAACAATTTAGAATTTCAGAGCGGGGGAAGTGGAAAAAGAAAAGAAAGAATTTGGCAAGGTAGGAAACCGTGCGTGCTTTCACTGGTGTCAATGTATACCATAGGGCCCAGAGTACCAACCAAGTCACACAAACCTTCAACGAAAAACAGAGAAAACCTACGAAAGCCGCAGTGCTGAGGGAGGAAAACTGATGGTGGCAACAGAGGAGAGCGGTGCCAGATTAGTTTACAGCATAGGGGGGGGGGGGGGGGGGGGGGGGGGGGGGGGGGGGGGGGGGGGGGGAGAGGGGGGTGCAGAGGGGAGGAAGGAAGGGGGTTAGAGTAGGGAGGGGTTCCGAAGCGAACTTAAATCTGCAACCGGTGGAAACAGGCGGTGTTAGGGTTTCTTTTCTTTCTTTCTTTCTTTTTCTTTTCTTTTGTTCATTTTCTTTTCTTTTCTTTCTTTCTTTTTTTCTTTTTTTTTTTTTATTAAGTCAACCGCGAACTCTACAGTTATCTTTTATCGAAAGGCACGGGTTTGGGGGAGAGGTGGTAATGGGCAGGGTTTCAACTGCGCACACTGCAGATGAGAATTTTTTTTTTTTTAACTCCTAGCAGTTAAACAGTAAGCGAGTGGGTGGGAGGGGTGGGGGGGGGGGGGGGGGGGGGGACTGGGCATTGGAATGCAGTGGAACCACCCTCGGCCATTCCATTAGGGCCCAGTTCCACGAGACCCCATCATCAATGGGGCCCAGAAGGATGCCATTCGAGCCCAGTACACACGTACATTTTCATGTTGATGAACTATTCGTATTCATTTGACGAGCGGGAGAGGTGGAAATTGAGAAACACAGAATCATGGTGATGAAAAGAGAGAGGAAGGGAGGTGTGTGTGTGTGTGTGGGGGGGGGGGGGGGGGGGGGTAGTGTGGGCAGAACGAATCTACAAAGAACGCATCTCTTTTTTAAAAAGCAAATCCGTGAGTAGGAAGAACGGTGGTGCTGATCTGTAATGATCCGCAAGTTTATCAAAATGAAATGGCACCCAGATTACAATAACGGAACATCTCATCAGTATGGCTTTGAGTTCATTGTGTATGAAAAAAAATAAACAGAAACAGAAACAAAAACAAAAAAACCCATTAAATTGAAGTCCAGTAATTGCAAATACTACAGTCCGTTTCTGAGCAGAGCTGTTTTTCTTTCTCGTCTTTTTCACGTTATTTTGCTCAGAGTGTAATTCATTTTGTCATTATTTATATAATCAACGACACAAAACAGGTTTACGACTCAGCAGACCAAAAGTTTTTAACATGACATAGTTTTAAAAGTACATAGGCCTATATAATACAATAGAGAAAAACATTCTCCTTCGTCTGTCGTTGTGAGAACATGTCTGTGTTAGGCCTGGTATCCATACCTTCAGTACCTTAACAGCAAATACATATGCGACCGTGACCAAGCTTTACGCTTACAAATGGCAGTTACTGTTGAAGTCATCTTCTGCAGGAAAGCGTCGCTCAGAGAAAGTTAGCAGCCGTAAATCTGTAATTATCAGATAAAACAGTATTTTTACGTGTCACAAACCCAATCTTTTTTGTTGTTGTTGTTGAGAATTTTGGATCACCTATAAATTACAACATTATACACTAATAAACGACACGTCAAAAGATGCTATATGAAGTATTGGAAGGAATATAAAGGATATGTTAAATCAACTGTGATTAATTAACGCAGTTTCTACCGAATGGTGAAAAAGTGCGTTTTACAACATTCCCTTTCCTTTATTCGAATTTCCTCTTCCACTCGCATCCCTCCATCTCTGACCTTAAGGATACATCTGCGCCAGTAAATGTACACGAGAGAGAGAGAGAGAGAGAGAGAGAGAGAGAGAGAGAGAGAGAGAGAGAGAGCAGCAAACGGTGAGTGTACACACACACACACACACACACACACACACACACTAATAGTACAGAAGCATCACCAAATAAATGATTACGTTGTCATTCTTAACGACAGCGTAGTACGGGAAAAAGACCAGAACACAATCATACAAGTGTGCGCGCAAACACACACACACACACACACACACACACACACACACACATTGTTGATCTAACGCAAGGACACTTAAGTGTGACATTCGCTTGAGCGCGCGCATGGACCGTGGCCGGCTCACGAATTAAAGCAGGGGAAACAACCCTGTTAAGAATCATCACTTTTTATAAGTCATGAGTATTCCCTCTTGGCAATCATGACTCTGTAGTGCGAGGGGTCACACGTTTGGGAAAGACTGCAACGGTTTACAGCATTCAATGTAGGTGTCGCTAAATACGCAAGAACATGGTCTCAGAATCAGTGTTACATTAGCCTTTTTCCCATTTTAATTAAGTGTGAAGTTTTATACCTTCCTATCTATCTGTGTATGTGGTTGACCGATATTTACAACGGCATCTTTAGACTGTTGTTTATATCAGTGTATAGGTAGTAAGTGGACCCAAACTCAGAATAATCAAGTTTTATTGTGGGTCCTCAACGCTGGAGAAGAAGAAGAAACTCGAAAGAAATTGTCGCAAAACGTTAATGGCAGTTACGGCTGTAACATTTGAGCGAAAACTTCTTGCTACTTTCTGTAATTCTAGCGTTTGTGTTTGTTCTGAGAGACTGATTATTACCAGAAACGCTTTCATAACGGCAAGTGAAGCAGGATGATGACCGAGTTTTTACGTTATTTAACCGAGACTCACTATAAATGCACTGTACCAACGGCAGCTTAGTTTTAACGCTGTTTGAATGGTAACCACAGTGTTATAAATGGCTCGACGGTTTTAATGCTGTTGAAGTGGTTGCTATAATGTGTTACTAAAGACACTTTACTTCGAACGCTATGCTTAAGTGGTTACCACTCTGGAGCTGTGTGAAGACAATACTTCCGTCTCTTCCAACTGACAAGTTCACAGCTGATGTTTGTCACGTGATCGATCTTGAGTGTAAAACAAAACGTAATGATAAAAACATTGAGTAATACTACCGATTTATTTTTGTCTTTCGTCACCCTACAAAGAGTACAGAAAGTACCAAAAGCGTTTTTTTCTATTACACAGACGTAATATTTCCATAACTGTTTCAATGAATTGATATATATATATATATATATATATATATATATATATAGAGAGAGAGAGAGAGAGAGAGAGAGAGAGAGAGAGAGAGAGAGAGAGAGAGAGAGAGAGATAAGCAGATAGATAGATGTCCCTATAACAATTCCAAAACTAACAATTCAAAACTATCTTGTGCGTTGTCTAGTAGAAGTTGAAGCATATCAGAAGACTGGACATAGCAGATTTTGCTGAGCCTCGTGACATTGTGACCGGGCAGGAATAACTTGGGTCCTACCGCAGATAAATACACCATCGATAGAACGAGAGATGACCTTGAAATGTCTGAAGAAAGTTCCAGAAAATACAGTTTGAAGCATACACATTAAATCAGATGTAATATCTAATTGGAAACATGCATACGTAAAGAACTACAAGATAAATCAACAAATGTCCTGTTCGTGATCCATTTGGAGTTTGATTTATAAGCTCCATTGATATGGTCATGGAACTCAATTATCACGTATTCTTACAATGTGTCGTGCGCTTTCGTCAATCCATCATGTATCAGGCGATTACAATCTAACTTCCAGCGAACCGTTTCAAACCTGTTATAGAATGGAACATTGATATGACCGAAGAAGCGTAATAATTATCTGTTTTTATAACCTTACAGGCTTGACCAACCATATAGGCCTACCGTGCTAACTGCACGAAAATTGGATCCTGACTGATCTGTCCGTCTGGCTTCACTGGATCAGAGTAACGGTTAATAAGGTTTTACCTTAGCTACTGGTCAGGTTTTCGTTTAGTGATTGTAATTGTGAGGTTATCTTTTCTTTCATTCCTTCCTTTGTTTAATTTTTTTCTGCTCTTTTGTTCAAGTCTGAATCACATAAAAGATTCGAAACAAACAGTGGAAATGCCACTATAGCTGCCAGCTACTATTCCTCTCTGTCCGCGCTACACACACTTATCCACCTCCTTCAAGGACACACACACACACACACACACACACACACACACACACACACCGAGAGGCACGCGCTATCAACATTCAATGCAAGCAAGCGCCTGTTCTTGCCTCGACCACAACGGAAGCACAACTGTCGTGCGAATAAGCACAGTGACGTGACTAGGTGTGTCGCTCAATCTGAGGTGGGGGCGGGCAGGTATTTGTGTACATACATCGAGCAGGGCAGAAACACGAACAATGGTAAGTTTAATCCTTTTACTTGTGCTTCAGGGATCCATTATATATCAGATATTTTCAACAAAAACTCGTTTGGATTCAATCTCTCCAGTTGAGAACAAGCATGTAACAGTGCTGAATAATTTGACGAAGGCGGGACAAACGGGCGGCACATAGAGTGGTGTCGAGCTTGGCAGTTGACGAAACTGTACACCGTGACCGTACAATGTACAGGAATTTGGAAAGGTGTCGTTCATTCCTTCTTCATCTTCCTTATTTACGTCATCACTTCAGGTTCAAACTTTTACATATGATTAAGCTATTGCCTGTATGTACAGTTTTAGCGTCTGAGGAAAAGAGCGATCGGGAACAGACTAGGTCTAGCTACGACCACACAACAATTCATTGTCACGACAAGTACCAGAGACATGACTAACGCAGTGCATACTCGGGTGTTTGTCATGAAGCTGTATGCATTTACTGAACCACAGCCGGGGCTGAGAATAGAAACTATGTGCGTATGTTTGACTGACTGGGAAGGAGGAGGGAGAGAACCTTAGCACATTTACTGATTTGGAATTCCTCGTCTGATCTGTAACCACTTTAATTAAACATGTCATTTATAGCTTGTGCCATGGTGAGCTGTAACCCAGTTCCGTGAACTGGCAAGAGTTGTATTACTTGTCTGAATTTGAAATGTCAAAGGAACAGTTATTAATAGAATTAGCATAAAGATTCTGGGTTGCGTTATGATACATTTGTAAAATATATACAGCATAGGCTTAAGATCATTTTACTTGCAAATGTCAGGTCATAAGGTGAGAACTTTATTTTTCATTCTTCATTGAGGGAGTGCAGGGCATACACAAGGTTTTGAATTGCTTCCAACTGAAATTTATCTGGAGCAAAAATTATTGACTTGTGATTGTTTTTCAAGTTGATTTCAAAATTGTTAAAGTTTCTTTTGTGTAAGGGCAGAAGTTGATGATCAGTTTTAAAGTTTAAACCATTTGTTCTTATTGAAATTTGCTAGTTGACTTAGACGTAGATGCTCTTGCTTCTTGAGACGCATGAGGCAGTCAGCTTGCTCCACCGTGCACAGTCCTTATCCAGTCTGATGGTGTCACTCCATCCTGTGTCAACAAGACTGAGGTCTCTGTCTTTGGGAATTGTATGCATTTACTGAACCACAGCTGGGACTGAGAATGGAAACTCTGTGTGCATGTTTGACTGACTGAGAAGTAGGGCGAGAGAGAAAGCTTAGCACGTTTACCGAGGATGGAGTGACATTTGTGAGTTGTGTTTTGACAAAATTGACAGGAAAACAGCAAGCTTGCATCTGATTTTCCTTTTCCAAACTGAATTGATTGCTTATGAAAATAGTCCAAGTAGAGGACAAATCAGTGAATAGAAACACTTTCAAATGAGACATACAAGGCTTATGAAGCCTAATGGACACATTTCTGCCTTTTGATTAGATTTCTTAGGGGATATCATGACAGTACTTGATTTCCTTGAGTGAAGGTTGAACAAAACAGAAAAGAAAAAAAAGGTCTAGTCAATGTGAAGACTGGAGAAAAGGTCGCTAATCAAAAAAAAGAAGGGGGGGGGGGGGGGGGGGGGGGGGGGGGGGGCACAGGTTATACACAAAAAAGGAGGGGGGGGGGGGGGGTTATAAAAAAACTTTTGTCAAACTTATTGTCAAACCTTTGGATGCTGCCATATGGAAGCCCCCCCCCCCACTCAAAGTCCAGATCAAAAAAGAATTGTCAGAAATTTGCCTGCTCCAATTTCCTTTGAAAAGTTGATCGTTGAGATAGAGAAAGAGACAAGTACAAGTGAAAGAGCATAGTGTAAATCAGCTACGTTGACCCTGAAGCTGCTTCTGTGCGATGTTGAGTGAAACTGTGTTTAGGACACGTACTGATCAACACAGGCTGTATTAACACCCAGGATTGTACCAGATCAAAGATGGATGCACCACAGTGTGCACCCACACCACAGCAAAGGACTTGATTACCAGATTAATGAAAATGTGCATAATAAGTTAGCTTTGACAAAAGCATGTTTATTTTCATAGTCTTCTCTTATTGTAGATGTTTTGTAAAGAGATTGTAGTTTTCACATGATGATAATCATGCAAAATTTTTAAGATTTGTGTCGTGTCACCTGTTGCTTGACAGTTTCCGTGATTCTGATTTTTCTTTATAATTCAGATTTATCTGAACCAGTGATTTATTTTTGTAAATTTCTGCATGTTTTCGACAAGAGCTGATTCCTAGGATTAGGTGACCTTATCACATTTATTCAAAAAGTGGTTGACTTTTGGATTTAAAAAACTGGTACCAGAACCATTATCATTGGTTTATGGACTGGATATTGTATGCAATCAAACCCTGATATATTATTTGCCATTCTGGTGGGTAGCTGCAATGTACCGTTCAAAATCCACATTGATTTGTCAAAGTGTAGCATTTCCCAGCCATCATTTTTATGTAGTTTGGGCTTTTATTATTTAAACTTAAATTATAATTTTTTTCATAATTAAATATTACTTTGAACTGTTGGTTAAGTAAAGTTGTCATACACAGGTTTGTAGGTTAATCATGCTTTGTAAATTCAAAACACAACAATAAGCTTTGAATAATGTTTGTTATCAGCAAACAGAACACTTTGAAACCAGTTAGTATCATAAGTTTCATTTATAATCTCTTCTAAAATGAAAAAAAAAAAAAAAAAAAAAAAAAAAAAAAAAGCTGGTAAATATATCACGCATATGAATGTTTACTTGTTAAATATAACAAAGAAGCCCAAGTTCATTGCTTTTAGGAAGAAGTGTGGTAACTAGTGTTTTCCAACTCATGACTCCATGTATGGTGTCACTGATGGTGTACACAGAGGCTGTCAGTAGACAGTATTGATCAATCAGGCTTGATGCTTTCAAGGTAGACGATGCCCAGAATCATGAATAATTTGTAGGATTAGCATGAGAGCAGCTGAACACTGCATGAGCTGTTCCATTGGAATAAAGTATTGACTTCTTCTGCCACAATGAGAAGACCCTGCATTCTGCTGTTTCTAGGAAGGATTTCTCTCACTGCCCTATCTTTGTTTCAATGTAAATGGTGTGTGATGTGATCACCACTGATCACATTTGTGTGTTGTTGCCTTTTAAATACATTCTACACCGGCATGCTGAAACCACCGGTTTACTTGCATGCATCATTTATATTTTTCTTATTTGCAGGATGTAGCTGTCGTGTATATAGGAAAGCGCAGGCTTAGAGTAATAACCAAAGTACAGACTTTATCAATTATTATTGTGTGGTGTGCGTACCTGTGTGTGTGTGTGTGTGTGTGTGTGTGTGTGTGTGTGCATGCTGCCAAGAGGCAGGCTGCTGTGATAAGCAAGTGGTTGAAACATGAAACTGTCCATTTAAGGGGTTTAGGTTTTAGTCGTGGCAGAGAATGGTGGGGGAAAGAATTGGATGTGTCATTTTCCCAATCAGGTCAGCACAAGCAGATCTCCAGTGACTGAATTCCGTGGTGGGGGTGGGATGTGGGTTTTTTCCCAGTCTTCCAAATCGATGCCAGCAGACCATGAACTCCATGGTGGATAAAGAGAACTGAGTGGGACGAGTTATTTTTACCAGTTTCCCACATCAGCGCTAGCAGACCAACCAATGACTGAACCCCATGATAGGTAAAGAGTGGGAAGGTTGACCTTGACCTTGAGAATTGCTGCTAGCCAAGTAGAGTCACCTGTGTTAGTTCAGAATGAACAAACTTTGCATTTGGTGAATTGAAGCAACTGGTGCATGGTGAAAGAGAACTTGTATTTCTGTCCAAGAAGAAAACAATACACCTGAAGGTGTTGGTGAGACCCAAAGAAGTACTGTCCTCAGCTGTGGAACCAACAGGTCAGAGCAGTCATGCACCACCCTTTGAAGCCTGCACTGTGTTGACATAGGCTGCAGGCATGCACAGGGTATTCCATGAGGGTGTCAAGGGACATAACTCAGTGCTCTCTGGCAGAGGTATTTCCTGACTGCAGTGCAGAGCCCAAGGGCAAAAGACAACCACCCGTCAGTGTGAACAAAAAGCAGTGCTAGATGGAAACTTCTGTCGTTAGTAGAGGAATGAGGAGAAGAGCAAAGAATGTTTTTACTGTTCAGTGAATTCGCTTTGAATCATGGCGGGGCCATGTGTTCTGAAATGACATGTGATGTGTTCTCAGGTGATGGAACTTGGATGCCTTTTTATGGTATCCACAACATGCACTTGGTATTTGTGGATGATGCTTCAGAGCAAAGACTAAGAGTAAGAGTGAGACCACTTGTTCTGTGGTCACAGGTCTCTCTCTCTCTCTCTCTCTCTCTCTCCCCCCCCCCCCCCCCCCCCCCCCCCCGGAAGGAGCCATATCCTGTACCGATTAAAATCTTCCTGTACCGATTCTCTTCTCTCTCTCTCTCTCTCTCTCTCTCTCTCTCAATCGATACTTTGTTGACATATTAGGGGTCATGTTGAATATTTATGGAATTGTTGACATATCAGTCATCATGTTGATCATTAAATTATGAATTTTTGATATGTTAGGTATCATCATGTTGATGATTAGAAGACTGTAATTTTCTTCATTGACACTCATCATGCTTCTGTTACAGGCAAAACACGCGCATAAGAAAGAAGGTAAGTCTTTCAATTGTACCAGTAGTTTCAGAAGTGTTTGAGGATAAAGAGATCAAGGAGTAAAGGAAAAGAGGGGGACAGTTGGAAGACAGAGGGGGAAGGAACAGACCTGTGCACCTTTGGTGTACTTGTACACCATGTTATGAAAAAGACACTCTATACACCCACGGCTCAGTATTCTCCATTGTTTAAAGGAATTCTTGAGTTGGAAGCACATTCTCTCCACACCACCCCCATCTCCTACCCAAATCCCCACCCCCAGTTTTTTTTCAGACAAAAGGAAAAAAAGGCTGAACCTTTGAAAAAAAAAAAAAGTTGTACAGAAACAAATCCACAGCATAACACCATTCATTGTATTACACAGAACCTTGAAAAAAAATTGGTTGTAGAGGAACATATCACCATTCATTGTATTACGTGTACTTTGTTACCATTATGACAGAAAATATGCTTTTTTACAATTGGTTTAAAGTAAAAATGAGCCATAGAATTCTCCAGATTGCATAGATTTTAAGCTTTGTTTTTTGTTTGTATTTTTTGCAATGTTTTCTGGATGGAGGGGGGCATGCCCCAGGACCCTCGGGCACTGATGCATCTGCAGTGTAGACATGTGTTTTTCCGAACACAGTGTTTCATCTTCTTTTAATGTCAGTAGGTAGGTGTGTCACTTGTCAGGAGGAGGCAGTGCCATGCACGCTGAACAGACTCTGGGCTGTCGTGTGACCAACATTACACTGTTAACTTAGCATCAATTATTGTATTGTTGGGTTATTCTGTCTTTATTGTAAAAGGTTAGTGGACATTTTCATGATGTTCTTCACATTTTATCCTACATCTGTATCATACATATGTTTTGGATTCTGATAGCAAATGTGTCTCAATGTCACTTGTCAGGCATTCATGCATGTTGTTATCTTTATTGTAAATAAAACCATGTGTGCAAATAATTTTTGTATCAGTATGCAAGATTTGATGGAGATAAGTACTTTACCACTTTTATTAGACAAATCTCTGCTTTGGGATGCCCCCATCTTGAGCTTATTTAGAAATAAACAGTTGTCAGGGAAGCATTGTGGTATGGATTTAAGCAGAAGTTCAGTTCCTTGCTGCTCGCAGTTATTGGTCAATGTCTCTGTTGCGAAAATTTATTAGGAAAAAAAAATGTAAGTTCAGTCTTGGTATCATGGAAAGAGCCTTTTTTGTTTTGTGTCGTAATGCTCTTTTTCAAGACTGTAAACACCTTTTTTTCCTGACATACCAACATATTGCAAGAAAAGGAATGTCAGTATAGTCACAGTGAATGTGAAAGTAACTCTCCCTCTCTCTCTCTCTCTCTCTCTCTGTCTGTCTGTCTGTGTGTATTTCTCTTGTTTCATAATGAATCCACATAGCATTGTCACATTGGTACCAGTCAAGTGCAAGTCATCTTTAGCTTTCAATGAGGAAATTTTCCAGTGTGTGTACGTTATCCCTCTGTCAAGAGTAAAAATGTTGAGAAAGATATGCACTGGAAATCAGCAAATTCCAGGAATACTGGTCTGGGAGGGGCATGGTTGAAGAGAAAGCACTGAGTAAGTCAGGGAGATTGGGGTAACCGGAGAGAGTCTCAGAGTCAGAGAGAGAGAGAGAGAGAGAAAAGAGAGATGTGTATTGTCAGTGTGTGTGACTTTGTCAAGTGCTACAAAGCAATGGTTAGTTAGTTTTTTTGTTTGTTGTTTGGCCTTTGTTTTAGTGCGCAAAGGAACAGCAGATTTTGTGTGTGTGATGTGTTTATTGTCTACCATTGTTAAGCTAAGTGTTTTTGTTTCTCTTTGAACATTTATCTGGCAAACTTTTCCAACTTTCTGAATGTTAATGTTTGTTTGTTTAATTTGAATATTCAAACAATGGTCTGTTCATGTCTTCAGACTTATAAGTTATATTTTTGACAACATTTTGCTGGTTAACCTTTTCACAATGTGCTCTATGATAGTTATGACAACTCAGTTGACCCGTTCACGACAAGCTGTTCAGGGTACGGCAACGCTGCTGTACTCCCTGGACATGCCCATGCCTCTGTTACGGCACAATTATAAAAAAAAAAATCCCCTGTTCTCTTGTCTATGGTCTAAGGGATGCAGCTGCCCTAAATATTTAGAACAGGGATCTAGCTATTGGAAGGGTAAGTTTGCATGCACTAGTGATGACCTTTGTGACCCCAGAGTAGTTTGAACAAAGAGACCTGTCTGGCACTGTGAATTTCTGCAAAAGGGGCGTGAGAATTTCCTGCCTCTCCATCATGTCAGGCAGAAGAAGTAACATGGCATCATATGAAGTGTCAGAATTGGGTCACCCGAAGTGGTTCAGACAATGAGGGGGGTAAAGATGTACAAGTTCATCGAAAAGAATCTGAGCTTCTTTATTTGATTCATTTCATATGTCGTATCATCTGAAGCAAAACAGTGAGAAGTATGTACAGCATGCAATGGTTCATTTTCATTTTTTGATATTTTTTTTGGCCTGGATTACACATATTGAATACCTCAGGCTTTCTCTGCATATGTTCAAAGTAAGAGTGAAATTTTATGCCCCTTTTCTTCCTAATTTGCTGTTGTCATACTAGCCAAAAACAAGCATAAACAAGATTGTGTTCTCTCCTACATTTTAGTTATGGTGCTTCCGTAACTGTAGCATTGCAATTTTACTCAAAATATATTCAAGACTATGTTCATTGCAAAGTTCATGTTTGCCATTTCCGTTGATTTATAAACATTGTTTTTTTTTACGCTTGTATTAGGGATGTAAAACGAAATTTTTAAAAGTGTGAGAATCACGCATCTACAATGGTTGTAAGCACGTGTGGTGCACACAGCTGCAGGGAAGTGACGCACTGCTACACCTGTTACTAAAGAGTTAACAGCTTCCTCAGGTCGGTGTAGGATGTTAACCACGGAAAATGGTCAAAAAAGTCTGAAGATATGAAAGGACTGTTGTCTTTACTGTATTTAACCATCTCTGGTTTTTACTACAGTTTATTTTACAAGGTGGGAGCCCACGACATCAAGAGCGCATTATTTACACACACACACACAGACACACACAGAGACACACACACACACATATATATGTGTATATATATAAATATATATATACACATATATATGTGTGTATATATATATATATATATATATATATATATTCATATATATGTGTGTGTGTGTGTGTGTGTGTGTGTGTGTGTGTGTGTGTGTGTGTGACAGAGAGAGAGAAACATATAGATAAAAGCTCACCTACAAAAACAGCAATGACAGAAAGGAAAGGAAACTGTACAAAATAAATCAAGACTGATATAGCGTTTTGGTGGGGATTATTGTTACATAGAACACTCAGTCAGAAACAAATGTTGGTAATCTCTGTATTTTAATCACATATTTTTTTTTGCTTTTTTATACTTGGTGTGTGTTTATTGCTTTCACAGCCATACCTGTGTTTTTCATGCACATGCATGTTCTCGTAACATGCACACACACCTGAGACACACACATACCACACAGGTACACATACCTCATAAGCACAGAGCACTCACATGCAGGTGTGGCACACATACACACACACACACACACACACACACACACACACACACACACACACACACACACACACACACATATCCACACATACAAACATACGTACATACATACACTCAAACATATATATACATACATACACAGACACACTCAACTCTAGTTGTGGCACAGACCAGTTAACTGGTCACTAAAGCATTGACCAGCGCGTTGGCTGAATTCAATGACCAGGCAGCTTCTAAGCTTTCACCGTGAACCTTGGTTAACTTTTTCATTAATTTTATTTACTTATTTATTTCATCAACTGTGATCTCTGGAAATTCTGCTATGCTGGTTTTGTGGCATAGCATATTTATTATATATGGACTAGTCTACCTCATTGATGAAGCTGCTGCTGAAAGGAAATCTTTAATCATGTGAGTGGGAAGATTGAAACGGTCAGTAATGACAAATAAGGCAGGCATTGTAGGAAATAATTCAAGCACAAAAGTCCAAAGTAATGGTGCTTTCAGCACTTATTCACTGAAGTGAGTTATGATTAATGGCAGACTGTGGCACTGGTTTCAGAGCTCCAGGAGGCCTTTACAATGCATTGTTCTCCGGACAGCACTATCGCCCTCGCCAAATTGGGCATGGTGATTCGTTCCATTGGGCGTGCCCCACCGAGTCCCAGTTGAAGACTCTCTGTCATGAGTTTGAACAAAGAGGTAAGAAACAGTGATGGTTTTTGTGTATAAGTGTGTATGTTTTGTGTGGGGTGTGTTTTTGTGTGTGTGTGTGTGTGTGTGTATGTGTGTGTGTGTGTGTGTGTGTGTGTGTGTGCTTTTATTATTGCATGTATCTGCTTGCTTATTTGACTGTGGTTTCTGCATGACTCTGTCATGATATGAGATTATATTAAAGCTTGAAGTCATTGATTTATTTACACACATGGTTTTCTTTTATTCTTTTCTTTTTTTTTATTATATATATGTGTGTCAGACCTATTTACCTTTATGATTTCACTGTATTTTATACAAGTTACAATGAACTAGGAAAAAATGTGTTTGGAAAAAAGCAAAGAAAAACAAAACAGGTGATGAAAGTTCTTGAGCAGTAATTGCACTTGTGGAGTGTATCCATTGTGTTGTCTTGGTATGCTTTGACCAACGAGCAACAACTCTCACTAACTTCAATGTGCAAAACTGCATTGCGGTGCAAGTGAGATTTTTGACAGTATGCCGAAACGTTGGAACAATAGTGGGGACTACAGGCCTTGAAATATGAAAAAAAAAAAAAAGGGGGCAAGAGAGCATGAATTTGCTCTGAGAAAAATCAGGTTAGAAAGTGATTTGTACTGAAGGAAACTATTTCGAACTGCTTAAATTACGGGATGATCTGGTATCTTGCTATCCTCTGCTGTGAGATGTTAGGTGAACATAAAATCCCCTTCCTCCCTCCACTTTTAAAAAAAAAAATTGGAAGAGTGCCGTCCATTTACCCCCATGCTTCTACAAAAATTGGGAGATGTGTACGTCCAAACACACATGCGCTTGTTTTAGGTTTAAAGTACACAAATAATAGTTTTACGGTTAACAGGTCCGGTGTATTATCTCTCTCTCTTGCTGTACATGTACAATACATGTACAGAAGAGAGAGACAGATATGAAATCTCTCTGTGTGTTGTGTGTGTGTGTATGTGTGTTTGTGTGTGTATTGTAATATTTGGAATTGACAGCTTGAGAGAATTATGAAAAGAAGTGGTTCATAGAGAAAATTATGACAGGAGAAATGTGAGATGAAGTTGATAGCTGGTTAGAATGATGACAACAGACTAAGATGAATTGTCAGCTGGTGAGAATTACGACAACAGACTGTGAGATGGAGTTGACAGTTGGTGATAATAATGAATATAGAGTATAGCAGACTGTGATTATAGAGAATAGACAGCTGGTGAAAACTATGACAACAGACTGTTAGATGAATCGTCAGCTGGTGATAATTATGACAATAGATGGTGAGATGAATCGTCAGCTGGTGATAATTATGACAATAGATGGTCAGATAAATCGTCAGCTGGTGATAATTATGACAACAGACTGTGAGATGAATCGTCAGCTGGTGAAATGATGACAACAGATGGTGAGATAAATCGTCAGGTGGTGAGAATGATGACAACAGACTTACTCACTAAGATGAATGGACAGCTGGTGAAAATTACGACAACGGACTGTGACATGGAGTTGAGAGCAGCCCTGTAACCCACCACTACCTGCCATATCGGGATGTAATCCCACAAGAACATCTTGCCTGAATGGGGATGATGAGGTTGCCAGTTTTTCTAGCCCAAGACACACCACTTAGAAGGTGAAAATGCAACAGGTGACCCTGCCCAAACTGTCCCGTACCCATGCTGTCTCCTGGACTGTATGGGCAAGCCATTATTGTCTAGGGGAGGGTGTGGGGGGGGGGGGGTGTATGCAGGTAAACCCATGCTGTCTGTGATGGGACAGTTGATGCTCATCCATGTTGCCTCCCTCAGTTCAAACTGGGGGGGGGGGGGGGGGGGGGGGGGCAGGGCAATGCAGGTAGGAAGAGAGTTTGGGCATGCTTATACAGCCCAAACTGTCACAAGGTGGGACACTTTAGGAGGCAGCATGCCTATACAGCCCAAACTGTCACAAGGGGGGGACACTTTAGGAGGCGGGGGACAGTTTGGACTGATGTGTACTGCCTGGAGGGAGGGCTAATCTATGCTGTCCAGGGGGGGGGGAACAACTTGGTTTTGCAGGACAGCTTTGGATTGTGACACCAGATAGGTTGACCACGCCATCAGTCAACCTCCACCAGGGCAATGTGCACTACTGGGGGAACTGTAGGACATCCGTGGAAGGAACATCATCACATTTGCCACATAGAATGTAAGAACACTCATGCAGGTTAGAAAACTGAAAGAACTGATCCATGAGATGGACAGTTGCTCCTGCAAAATTCTCGGCCATTGTGAAGCTGGATGGGAAAATATCGGAGGACTATAGACGGAAGAAGCACATGCCCGGGTCTGTAGTGGAGAAGACACATTTGTAACAGAGTGATTGCAGGAATAAGATGCTGATTTTTCTTTTAAAGAATGACATTACTAGGCATGGTATGTACTATATTTAGATGTTGATTTGATTTATGTTACCATCAAGGCAAAAAAACGCTGACATGCCAAGAAGTGGACGCCATCGTCAGTAAGTACGAATTTGCCCCCGAGAGTTCTGACAATCTTCGGGAAGCTTTCCGGATTTTTGACAAAGATGGCAATGGTATGATCAATGCCTCTGAGCTGCGCCACATCTGACCAACCTGGGTGAGAAACTGACAGAAGAGGAGGTGGATGAGATGATCAGGGAGGCAGACATAACCGGGGATGGACAAGTCAATTATAATGGTGAGTGCTGGTTGCTGGGATGAATAAACGAAATGTGGGCAATGTTTGGTCGCCTTGATGAAGTTGCTTAGGCTTTCACATATGATTAAGGAAAGACAGCAAGTACTATTTTGTCATGTTTCTGTGTTGGTGTCATTGATACACAGTATGAAACTGGTGCAAACTACAGACTGATACAAGCTACAAACAGTAGGTTTGCTGTGCTGGTCAATGTTTGCAGCTGATCGGCATAAAGGCCCTGCCCGTCTGCAAGCTAGGCAGCGGACTTTCTCCCCTCTTGCTGCTGGAAGGTATGTTTCAGTCAGTGTGTCTGACAACTCGCCCATGGAGGAGGAATTTCTCCATTTTGTCTTTTCAGGAAAGATCTTTTTCATCAAAGCCCTCCCTTTCCACCTGTCTCTCAGTCCTTTCCACAAGTCTTTCAGTCCTTTCCTTTCCACTGGTATCTCAGTCCTTTCCACCGATCTCTCAGTCCTTTCCACTGGTATCTCGGTCCTTTCCACCAGTCTCTCAGTCCTTTCCCACTGGTCTCTCAGTCCTCTGCATTGAACTGGGATGATGGAAAGTGGTATGGCTATTTTCAGGCTAACTTCAGCCACATGTTGAAGTTTTAGGATGGCCTCTTCCAAAAAAGTGAATGCGGATGTTCTAGCCAAGGAACTTCTTGAGCAAACTTTTTCGCTGGGCTTTCTGGTGAACCAGGAAAAGTCGGAGAGTATTCCGTGTCACTGTATCAGAATTTTGTTCGCCTCGGCATGCGCTTCCTTACAGATTTGAACCAGGTTGCCCTCCAGGTGCAAGAGCCAAGAACATTTAGTCGCACGCTCCATCCTTTATTCAGTCGTTTTCAGCACCTCCTCTCTCTTCAGATGATGATGGGTCTCCCATCCTCAGCTGCAGCGCTTGTCCCTGTGGGTTGTCTCCGCCTACACCCTCTTGAATGGGGCTCTGAAAGATGCCTGGGTTCAGTCTACAGCAGATGGAGTTATTCAGTTGCCCATGAACGAAACTTTTTTGTGTCTGGCCTGTAGCCTTCACAGGACCTGGTTTTGTTGAAGTCTGGTGTCCCTCCTGTTCTCTCTCTGTCATCGCACTGAATTTGTGCCAGTGCGAGCGAATCAGATCGAGGTGCTTATCTCTGTCCTCTCTTCCTGGACTCCAGCTGAGAATGGGAGATCTGTCATGCTGTAAAGAGCGAGGAGATGCTGCCTGGACTCCATCTGAGAATGGGAGATCTGTCATGCTGTAAAGAGCGAGGAGATGCTGCCTGACTCCATCTGAGAATGGGAGATCTGTCATGCTGTAAAGAGCGCGGAGATGATGCCTGGACTTCAGCTGAGAATGGGAGATCTGTTGTGCTGCAGAGAGCGAGGAGATGCTTGGTGGACTCCAGTGGGAGCTGGACTGTGCAGGAAGCACAGACTTTCTTGCCCTAGCTGCAGTTGGTCTCACATGCGGAGAGACAGGACTGTGTCAGTATGCTCAGACAACTTCACTGTTGTAGCACACCTGAAGATTCAGGAGGCATACGCTTCAGATCTTCGAACAACCATGCAGTCTCTCTCCTCCAGTTCTGTGGGCCCGTGAAGATCTCCCTACTTGCGAGACACATTCCAGGCAGGCTGCATGTTCTGGCAGAGACTCTGTCCGGGAAGTGGCAGGTCCTTTACCCAGAATCGTTGATAAACAGGTGCATGTTAAGGTGGACTTGCTGGGTCGACCTGTTTGCCACCAGATGGAACAGCTTCCAGCTTTTGTTTTTCCTGTTCCAGACCCTTCAGTTTTCACTGTGGATGCTCTGGTATTTTTCATGTGAAGGGACGGTTGCTTTCGTTCTCCCCTCACTCCTGCAGTTCTAATCCAGTGGCCTAGGAGAAATCTCAGGTGGTTCTCATTTGCCCATTGAAATGGACGAGTGAGAATCAACCTCTTGATCATTATTCTTTTCAAGGTAACTATGCGACTACCTGTGAAAATGGCTTGTTGCTTTAAACAATTCAATTTTTCAGTTCAATTCAGTTCAGTTCAAGACACTATATTTTCTTTCATAAGAACTTTGTGTTCTGGTGGGAACAAATAAACACATGACATATGAGTACATAACATTGAATAATGTAAAATGTGCAAATGCTCTCACACCTGCACATGCCCACAAATTTAAAAACAATATAAATACAGTAAGGTTTATTTTTCACATAAAACTAATCAGTAACTCTACCCAACATACACTCCCTTTTATATCCAGTCAGTTTAATAAAATCAGCTGTACGCTAAAATAAACTTAAAAAAGGGGCGCGCGCACACACACACACACACACACACACACACACACACACACACACACACACACACACACACACACATTCTGCACGGAGTGAGAATTGAGATAATTTTAAAATCATTATCACTTGATTATCATCCCCCCTCCCCAAAACATCTACACTCTCATTCTCTCCCCACCACCCCCCCCCCACCCCACCCCACTCTCTCTATCCCAGTCTTTCCCTCACCCTCTCCTCTATCTTTATAACGACAGCATTAAACATTTACTCAGGATGGTCAGTCAGTGATTGTTCAATGAACAGATTGAAATAGACAAAAAACTACGGTTCAGTCTGTTGGTTTTGCATTTCAGTTGCCGGATCGTCTATCTGAAGGCATCTTTTCATAAAAGGGGAACAGAGGATGGGTTTCATCACATACAATCTCCTGAGCTTTCTTAGGCACTCTTTTTTCAAACATTTCTCCTAAATTTTGTTGCTTGACACCAATAATCTTACCACACCATTTCACAATCTTTTCCAGCAAGCATTTGTTCTTCACATTTAATCCACCATACCACACTAAAAGTTAAAAAGTGATCACAGATTCAATATTGCTTCTGTAGAATGCTTTAAAAATGTCACAGTTCACTCCAAAAGAAAAGGAAAAGAAAAGATGAGAAGAAAAAAAAAACAGCAAGCCCATGTTGAGGAGATGGCACGCACACACTGGGTCTCTCTCTAGGCCAATTATATATCAGGTGATACCTCTCTGGTGACGGACATTTTCTTCCCTCGTGCATGCCAGTTACATATCAGGCGACACCCCTCTGGTGAGCAATGTTTCTGTCCCTCATGCGTGGAAAAGATCATGACTGGGCAAAGATGTAATGTGTATGAGGATAAGTGGAAGGTCTGCTCTAAGTGGTGTGATCAGGCTGGTAGTGCTTCGGTAAATGCCAAAGTTGAAGAGCTGGCTCACTTTTTTTTGAGGATTTACACAGCATAGGATTGGCAAACGCTTTATCAGGAGCTCCACCATGAAGTTGTGGTTTTGGGCAGTTAACTGGGTCAGAGACAGGAGTGGTGTTTTGGAGAAATACGGCTGATGACGTTTTGGATATGGAAATACATCTATGACTAAACTCTCTCTCTTTCATTCGATTCTGTGCTATATCTGTATTTGCAAAATGTGTGTTGAATAAAGTATTAACAGAACACAGTGCTGTTTGGTCACAGTCACTGGCAAATTATCTGAAACAGCTGTTTAAAATTAAAAAAGAAACCACCCATACACGCTCACACACACACGCACACACATACACACACACACACATATAAATCTGGGAGGATTTTTCAGACTTTTATTTAGATTATATTATGAGATACTTATGAGTTTGTAAACTTTGAAATTATTTTTAGAGTATGTACATGCATACATATACATACATGCATACATACATACATATACATCATCTGTATATTCAGAATTAAATGCTTTTTTAAAGTCAGAAAGTAAATAAAAGTATTGTACAGCATTGCTTGATAAAATCTTGATGAGAGTAAGCACATGTGAGTGTAAGAGGCAAAGACAAAGAGAAAAGACAAAGAATGTGTGTGTGTGTGTGTGTGTGTGTGTGTGTGTGTGTGTGTGTGTGTGTGTGTGTGAACTATTGTCATGTATATATGGGGCAGACATGAACACATAGGCTTTTTTTGTGTCATGCAGTTCTGATTTTGGCTGTTCTGGGGACACACACACACACACACACACACACACACACACACACACACACACACTTTTATTTTCCTTTTGAATGTATACAGTTAAACAGTTCTGAGACAGGAATGAAGATTTGATGACAAACAGTGCCATGTACATGACTGTCATTGCTTATGTTGTTGTTTGTATTTGGCTGTGATAATTTTTCAGGACCCTTCTCTTTTCCTGCACCACATTCTGAAACTGTTGCATGCCCTCCATTATGACCCACTAGATTAGAAAGTCCCTCCCCACTTCTTTCCTTTTACCCCCCTCTAACCTTCACCCCTCCATATTCCCTGATTGCATTATTTGATTCATGTCTATACACTGAGTTTGCTGTTAATCATTTTATATAGCGTTTTGAAGGTTGATTTCCTTGTGTGCCTTGATGTGCCATGAGCAGAACACGCTAAAGCCAAAAGAAATGAATGCATTTGGATCAGAATTAGTTTCGGGATTCTGCTGTGTGAAAGTTGTCTCAATCTTTAGCTTTTGTCCTTCCCTGTTTCAAAGAGAAACATGGAATTGTCACATTCATTGTAAATCTTTCCTTTTCACTTGGTAAGTTCTTCCTATATAAGTCAAGATACAAAACATAAAACCTAATCTGCAAGCATTTTTTTAAAGAAATAGTAAATATAAAACTGAAAAATACCCCCATCACTTTGAGGTGAAACATGCAGATTTTGAAAAGAAGTGGTTTTGTTATTATATTTTACTAGATACTTTAAGAAAAGATTTCATGCCATGCCACAACTTAAAAAAGGTTATGAATCTGTACTATATGAGTATTAACAATTTAAGTGAATCGTCATGTCAGACGCTCCTAATTCACTGCTGTACAGTGAAAGGGACTCTGCTGACAATGCCCCCCCCCCCACCACCCCCCAACAGTCTTTGCCTGTGTGTCTGTTTTGTTGGTTGGTTTGTTTTTGATGTTTTTGTAATTTTCCTCTCAAATCATTATATATATATTGTTTAATTTTTTTGTCACCAGATTATTTACTTTATCACTACCATTTTGTGATGTATATACACATACTTCTTTGTTTGTTTGTCTGTTTGTTTTTCTTACTAAACTTGCTGCAATTCCCATGGAAGTCGGTAGTTCACTTGGAGGTAGATGTGTTTATGTATAAGTAAATGTATGTTAGCTTGTGTATATAGACACATATATCTATGCTGTCTGGATGGATTCATGTATATCAGTCTGTGCAGGTTTATGTGCATGGATGTGCATTTTTGAAAAATTGCAAAAGAAAAACAAAACAAAACAAAAAATCTGTCCTTTTCTACATCCCTTTCTAATTTTTCCCAAATGTAATCCAGATATGGTCATGAAACTGCATGTTTATTGGTGAACAAGTTTGTAGTTACATACTCTGGAGCAGGGTTTGTAACTGGTCATGAAACTGCATGTTTATTGTGAACAAGTTTGTAGTTACATACTCTGGTTTGTTTCAGAGTTTGTGAAAGTGATGGAGCAGGGTTTGTAACATGACTTTGCTGGAAAGTAAGCTTCTCAGAGGTCAGAATCAGAAGTACAGAACAGCCAGTTCAGAAAGTCGCATGGAATCCACTTCACTGGTCAGCGTGGCTGTCATGGATTTCATTTGGTCTCTCTGTTTTTTTTTTAAACACTTTTTGTATGCTTTGAGTTCATTTTGTCATCTTAATTAAGTGTGTTCATAGATCTGTTGGATTCTATCCTCTCTCTCTCTCTCTCTCTCTCTCTCTCTCTCTCTCTCTCTCTCTCTCTCTCTCTCCTCCTCCCCCCCCCCCACCCCCTCACTCTTTCTCTGTCTGTCTCTAACCAGTATTTGTATGTATCTTGCTCTGTCTCCCCCTCTCTACTTCTATCTCTGTCTCTCCTACTATGACTTAACAGTTAAAATGCTACAGATTGAGGTTGTGTGAATCAGATCACTATCACGAGTGCAGTTATGCAGTTTGTATTTTTTTCTTTCATGCAAAAGGAAACGCAAAAGATGAAGAGCATGTACATCGTTGTTGTCCTACATAAAGCAAAACTAGAGGTTTGTTTCAATCAACTATACAAGAATAAGTTTTTTTTTAAGAAACAGTACTTATCAGAAATCTGCTACTGTGCAAAAATGAGAAGTTTGGAGAGGGGGGGGGGAGGAGAGTGATGTCATATATAGTGCAATCAGACCAGACCAGTTGAAAATAAAATGTTCCCAATAATCTGATTACTACTATTCTAGATTGCTTGCTTTTATTTCTTTTTCTTTCTTTTTTTTTTCTTTTTGGTGGTAGCTTGTAGTTTTGGTTGTCTTTTACAGCGACCTGCAGATGCTGAATGATATAAGAATATGTAGTATAATCAGACATTCCTGACCTTTTTGACCTTTTTTTTTTTTTTTTTTTTTTTTGTGAGTCATATGAGGAACGTGGTATCTATATAATCACAGTAAAAATGATTCTTGATTCATGATAACGTGTTTCTGTAAACCTGGTGTTTTCAAGAAATCCTTGCAGATTTGGGTAATTTCATAAAATCAGCTTTTGTTGTGATTTGTTGTTTGAATCTTTGGGTTTTTTTTTTTTCATTATTTTCTGAAATTCTTTGGTATTTTTTAGAAACCACCTAAATTGATTGACAGTACAATAGGAGAGTAAAAATGTGCCATTTTATAAGCTGATTGTTTTGAAGAGGAGTTAAACCTCTCACACCTCATCAACATGGAAAGATGATGAATTTATGTGAAGATTATTTTTTTTGACTTGGTCTGAAGAAAATTAGATTGAAAGAAGAAAGATATCATCAAAATATTTGGAGAAAGTATCTTTGAAAAAGAAGCAAACAAACAAAAGCAAAAGAATCTGAAAAACAAAAAAGCTTCAACGCAAATACAACTGAGATGGAAAAAACAAAACCCTCAGAGGTGTAAACAACAGGTTTGACAGCTATGTTTGGGAGATTTGGGCTTGGTGTGGCTTACATTGGAAAAGTATGTATGTAAACTCACATTTTGTATTGGTGTTCAGAAGGGTCACATGTTGTAAACATTTATGTATACTGGTCTGTGTGTAAATTAGTAGATTGTGCACGTATGTGGTGACTGGGTAGGAGTAGATGTGATTTATGAAGTACGATGTATCACATACATATCATTTTCTCTGTGTGAATTTCCAAGTGTGGGTCAGCATTTTTTTTTTTTTTTTTTTTTTTTAGAGCAGTGTTTCTGATTGTTCTCAATTCTTAAGGGTCATTATAACCCTCTGTCTGAAATTGGGGGGAAGAGATAAGGGGATAATGGGGGGGATGGGGTGGGGATGTCATTTCACAGTTTTTTAAATGTCAAAAGTTCGCACAATGTGATTTTTTTTTTTGGTTCTTTTAGCAGCATAGCTCATACTGTGAACTAAACCCAGATCTAACATGTGTTGTCACATCTACAGATCAGCTTGCCCTATAGCTGCTTGGCAAGAGTCATTTACACTGTGAACCTTGGATACAGATCATGCTAAAAAAGCAATGCCTTACTGTGAAATTTGCAGTGGTGAAACTGACTCCTACCGTTGATGTGGAGAGCAGCATGCAGCTGCAGACAGCAAAGGAATGACTACCTTTAGGTTTGGTTAAAAAGAATTTCAAACTGATTTTGCGGTGGTGGCAGGAAGTATATAATGCATAACATCTGTCCCTCAAATATCAAGATTGATTTACTTAAGAAGTGATCTTCAAGTGGTGAAGAAGAAAGATAACTTTGTTCCGGTGGTAAAACTATTCTTTTGTGTTATGTCAAGGTTTTTGGTTGGGAATTGGCTCTCCATCACCACTGATCCCCAGAGGCTTGTGTCGACTGGAACTTGTGCTTGATATTTTCTGTATTTCGCAGTACATCCTGTGTTATTTTTACATCTGGGGCAACTGAAGACGGTGGAAATCCTAACATTTTTAAGTCAGTTATTTCTATACAGTATCAACGGCTGCATTTTCAATGTCCCAGAACCATGGAATCTGCAGCATTTTCAGATTTTGCATCAGTGAGCAGGGGTTTGCAATGTATGCAGTATTGCCACTTAATTGGTAAAGAAAATAAACATCTTAAGCTGTTAAATATCTGCTGTCAAGCTCCAAGCATCTTACCATTTTATATGCTAGTTAAAAAGAAAAGAGATATCTAAAATTGTGCTCTACTTAGTAAAGTTTTTGTGACATAATAGATGAAATAAATGGATAAGACATAATAGATATGTGTTGCAACGATATGTAGCATTAGATATATTTAAGGAGTACTGTGTGCATGCATAAAAAGTCTTTGGATATTAGACATTAACTTTGCATGTTGTTTTTTTACAATTTTGGTGATAGTTATTGTTGTGTAGGAAGAGGGTATTGACTGAATGTGATATTGATCTCAATACCAAACGTGATCATGATAAGAAGGCAGATCATTGTGCTGTCTGACAGATTCATTCAAAATTCATCCAGAAACTATGTTTTCTGGCTTTCATTTGTTTCAGTTTGCATTTCGTCAGAGAAAAGTTTTGACAGACTGTTTTTTGAACAGAATGTTAATGACTGATAGTATATCATTTTAAAGAGTTGCTTAATGTCACTTGTGTAAGTCAATGAGAAACATGAAATGGACATGATGAATATGATCATATTTATTTGTTAAGTATCTTCCTGGATTTGAAGTTATCCATCAGGTTTGATTCTGAAAACTGTGGCATGATTGTAGACCGACATTTGGCTATCTCTGATTTGTTTGTGGTACAGCTTTGGACATGTGAGTTCAGCAAGTGTGAAGCACACACGTCTGTGTTATGTGAATGAAATGTCATTGTGTCTCTATTATTACATTTGAAAAACAAGCAAACATAATACTGGCAGGAGACTTGGTAAAAGACCAAACATCATTGACTGACAGTCTTCATTTTCATTCAGACAGGATGAAACAGGTATGTTCATCTTTTTGTTAGTAAGGAATGGTACACATGGGATTTTAATCACATTGATGGCAGATATTTGTTAGCTTCCGTTATTGATGTATTCAGAAATTGATAAAGCTGGTTAAGTTTGTTATTATTGCATGTATTGTTTTAATAATAAAATTGAACAGAAGTAGTGGAGTTTGAAATATGGCTGCACACTGTTGATGAACAGTTTGTTATTAATTGATGTGATTAATTCTGGAAATGTGAGAAATCTTTTATAGAATCTTTCTGTTTGTATATTTTGCGGCGCATTGTGCACCTATGAAAACAATAAAGAGATATAAACTGTCACTTTATGGATTTTTGTATGTGTATGAAGCATGTTTGTGCATGTGTGGGAACAGGGGAATAACTGTGTTGGAGGTTCTCATGGCCTTTCAGACCTCCTTCAGATCAATGAAGGCTGGACACCACTGTGGATGCTCCAACATTTAAAGCTTTTACTGGAAATATTTTGATATTTTCTCCCAAGATGAATAGACTTTGAACAAAATTCTGTTATTTGTTTGAAACAAACTTCCATGGGACATCTGTTTGTTGCACATTTACTAAGGAATGTGCTAATTTCGCAAAAAGATATGTATATGCAATTAGTGAACTGCAAAATCCTGGGTCTTCAATTCCAGACCTATCTGGGCTTTTTTTTTTTCTTCTTTTTCCAGTTTCCAGTTGACTTTGACTGGTAGTCTGGGTCTTAATCTTTTTGTGGAAGCAAAAACGAAGTTCCATGAGTAGTTTGAAATTTGTGTATATAACTCATAAACAACTGACAGCAATTAAAGAACACTGTGAACTTGGTGTATGTAACACTTAAAGACGGTAGAGCAATTATAGAGCTCTGCGAACTTTGTGCATGAAACTTTTAAATAGATAGCAAAAACAGAGGAATGTGAACTTTGCACAACTGACAGACGTGACAGCAAGAATAGACCAGCATGAATGAAACTGGTAAAGAGTGTGACAGCAGTAACAGAGCGGTGTGAACTTCGTGCACGTAACTTTTAAACGCATGACAGCATTAATAGAACAATGTGAACTTTGAGCATGGTACTCTTAAAGACGTCGTAGCAATAATAGAAAGTGTGATCTTTATGCAAGTAGCTCTTATGATGTGTGAAAACAATTATATAGCAATGTGAACTTTGTGCAAGTACGTCTTAAAGAAGTGATAGCAATAACAGAGCAGGGTAGGCTTCGTGCAAGTCATTGTGAAAAATAACAATAGCACAGCTGTGTGAACTTCGTGCAAGTCAGTCTAAAAGATAACAGTAAAAGAGCTGTATGAACTTCGTGCCAGTAATTCTTACAGACGGGATAGCAATGGTAGAGGAGCGTGACCTTTGTGCAAGTAGTTATTAAAGATGCGGCAGCAATTATAGACCAGTGTGAACTTTGCATACAAGTCAGTCTTAAAGACGTGATAAGAACAGTAGAGGAGTGTGAACTTCGTGCAAATAATTCTTAAAGACGTTAAAGCAGTAATAGAACAGTGTGAACGTAGTGCAAGCAGCTCTTGAAGATCTGATAGCAATAATAGAGCAGTTGACCTTTGTGCAGGTAACTGTTAAAGACTTGATAGCAATGAAATAGCAGTTTGAACTGTTTTTTTTTGGGGGGACGTGGCTCTGAAAGATGTGACAGCAATTACAGAGTTGCGTGAACTTTGTGCAAGTAAGTCTTTAATTTAAAACCAGACGGCAATAACGGAGCTATCTCTGGCAAGATCCAGTGAAGAAAATGCAGAATCCAGCGCCTCGGCAAACGCCCAGTGTTCAGGACATCGGGTGTAATGTGGCCTATCTTAGAGCAAATTCGAGTAGAAAATCTACTGCTTTCTACAATACCACTACAGTTTAACATCCATCAGCATCAAGCATTTGCTAACTTCAACCCACAAGATACCCAACTTTTTATTTTAACACTCCAGTCAACAAAACCAACTGGGGGGGGGGGGGGGGGGGGGGGGGGGGGGGAGGCTTTTGAGACCAAGACCCGAGTGACCGGGCCTGCCTGTACACACACACGAGCACGGCACCATAACAAACAGCAGTTCCGGCCAGTGCGAGCGTTCTTGAGCAAACCGTAGCTGTGAGGGGGGGGTTGTTTAGGTGGGCAGGGAAATAATGTCTGGCAGCTTCCCGTGGGCACGGACACGGAGGAGTCCGCGACCCAACTCGTGGAGCTGAGAAGCATCACACTTGCTGATAACAGCTTCGTATGTACCGACGCGTCCATAGGTCTCTCTCTCTCTCTCTCTCTCTCTCTCTCTCTCTCTCTCTCTCTGAGAACTGGAGATCCTGATTCAAAGTATAGTGCAGCAAAATCATCGGCAAGTCAAATTTGGTTGCCTGAAGAATACGACGAAGTCCAAACAGTGACCACGTAGCATTAAGCGCTATGACCCACATTTTACAGAGACAAACCTGTCTTCATGTGACGTTGATTCAATACGATCATCATGTGTCTAGTGTGCATGTGTATCATGTCTGTCGTGAGGCTCCGAACTATTGACACGTCAGCTCCCCAGCACAGATTCATCACCATCACCAGGCCGGGTCTGCTATCTCCGGATGGAAGGCAACGGGCAGCCTTCGTGTTCCGAAGGACTGGCTTAAAAAAACAACGCCCCGGTAGTTATAGTTACATTCAGGGCAAACATCCATGGCATCAGGTAACATGAGTTGGCAGACTGATAAGCGTCTGCAAATAATAATGGAGGTGAGGGACCGAATACCACAGTGGTAGCCCGAGAAAGACGGTGTGTTAACATCTAAACAGGCGCTTTTATTTTGCAGTCAGATGTAACATTTGCAACCCACCTACGGTAACATGGCACAAGCGATAAAGATCCCTGGTGAGCGGGGAAATGTGGCCTTACATTGCACTGTGACACGCCCCCCGCCCCTCCACCAGAAGAACAACACTTGGAGATGGGGGGAGGGGGGGGGGGGGGGGGGGGGGGGGGTTCTTTTTTTTTTAAATTCCAGTTGGCTCCAACGTTTATCGAACTCGCACCATTTGACTGCAAACGATGTTTTACCTATTGAACCAACCAGGCAGCAGAGAAGAAGACAGCCAAACATGCTTATCTCTTTATAAGGTGGGCGCCACCAACTGGGATTCGAACTCGCCGCATGTGACTGTGAACACTGTGCTGTACCGCTGACCTAAAAAAAAAATCATCAGTAACATGGACAGGACAGAATTCAACCCCAGAGGAAACCGTAACTAGGATGGGGTGGGGGGTGGGGGGGGGGGGGGGGGGGGGGGGGGGGACATACAACGACCACTGTAAGGAAGTTACCCTACTTTGTATTTATTGCGAAATTCTCAGTTTCACCTCATCACAGATAGTCATCCAAAAATTCGCCCCTCCCCTAATACACACACACACACACACACACACACACACACACACACACGGCGCCGTGTAAGTAACACGGCCTTTACACAAAGGTGTAGCAGGTTTCTGTTCAGCTGATTCGTTATGTTTGCTTGAATGACTACAATGCTGACGCAGTGATACATAGCCAGTGTCTTAGATTTAGAAAAAGATGTGCGTCGTCCGAATGGAAATGACGAACGTTAATGAGAGAGAAACAGAAACGCGAACAATAATTTCAGCATTGTTTTTTTCTTCGGAGAGCCATTTTCAAGAGCTTGTGTGTGTGTGTGTGTGTGTGTGTGTGTGTGTGTGTGTGTGTGTGCGTGCGTGCGCGCGCGCGTGTGCGTGCGAGCGTGTGTGTACTGTCTGAGAATCGCATCATCCTTAGTTTGAAATAGACGTAGGCGAGCACGCAAAATCCATCGTGAGAGAGAGAGAGAGAGAGAGAGAGAGAGAGAGAGAGAGAGAGAGTGTTGTTAGTAAAAGTAATGGTAGGGTAAATAAAAAAAAAAAAAGAAAGAAAAGGGGGAGAACAAAGGTAAGAGCCGCCGGGAATCGGACCCGGATCTTCCGATTTACAGTCGGATGTAATAACCACTATACTACGGCCCCTGCCCCGACGTTTTCCTCAATGCCATTATAAAGTGAACGGTACCAGGCAGGCCTGTTCCAACTTTCGGTTTCACACAGAGTAGCTGGAAAACAGCACGAGGACAGTTTTGATCGAGAGACCCATGGAATGCCAGGAAAGTACTACCGAATTGTGACGGTTCCCAGTGATTACAGAACTCCGTATATCTATCAATCTAGTATCTACTACCTATCTATTTGTCTATGTATGTGCATCTATCTCTCCTATCTCTCTCTATCTGTGTGCATCTCTCTCTCTCTCTCTCTCTCTCTCTCTCTCTCTCTATCTCTCTATATATATATATATATATATGTGTGTGTGTGTGTGTGTGTGTGTGTGTGTGTGTGTGTGTGTGTTTACATATGTCTATTTACCTATTTGTGCACACACACACACACACACACACACACACACACACACACACACACACACACACACACACACACAGCTCTTTTTTTCACTTTCCTGTTTCATTGGTAAATGAGAGCGTCAAGAGGTTTTTTTTTTTTCTTTTCCTTCTCTTTTTCTTTCTTTTCTTTTTTTTTTTTTTTTTTTTTTTTTTTTGCTGTACTATTTCTATGAAGTTCTTTCACTTTTCCTCTTTTCCCCGTGGGTGCTGTGATGGTGCTCCTCCTCGTTCCTACAACATCTCTCCTCCTCATTCCTACAACATCCCTCCTCATTCCTACAACATCCCTCCTCATTCCAACATCCATCATTCCTACAACATCCCTCCTCATTCCTACAACATCCCCTCCTCATTCCTACAACATCCCTCCTCCTCATTCCTACAATCATCCCTCCTCCAACATTCCTCCTCAACATCCCTCCTACAACATCCTACTCACATCCCCCCTTCTCATTCCTACAACATCCCTCCTCCTCATCTTACAACATCTCCCCTTTCTCATTCCTACAACATCCCTCTTCATTCCTACAACATCCCTCCTTATTCCTACAACATCTCCCCTTTCTCATTCCTACAACATTCCTCCTCCTTTCCTACAACATCCCTCCTTCTTATTCCTACAACATCCCCTCCCCTTTCTTATTCCCCTTTCATCCCTCAACATCCCTTCCTACAACATCCCTTCTTCTCATTCCTACAACATCCTTCCTCATTCCTACAACAACATCCCTCCTTCTTATTCCTACAACATCTCTCTTTCTAATTCCTAGGCATCCTTCCTACACAACATCCCTCTCATTCATACAGCATACCTCCTCATTCCAACATCCTCCTCCTCCTAAAACATCCCCTCCTCCTCATTCCTACAACATCTCCTCATTCCAACAACATCCCTCTTTCTCATTTCTACAACATCCCTCTTTCTCATTCCTACAACATCCCTCCTCATTCTTACAACTTTTCTCCTCCTCCTCATTCCTACAACATCCCTCCTCATTCGTACAACTTCCCTCCTTCTCATTCCTACAACATGATGTTTTACATCTCTCCTGGACAAGAGTGCATTACTAACGATAGCTGTAAGCTTTTGACGTTTTTGTCGTTTACGTCATTAACGTGAATGTTGACAGTGAAGTGGAAAATTTGTCCCCCAGTTGGCAAGTGTATAAAAAGAAACGTCATTGGTTCCGCAAAACAATCCGGACAAGCAGACTGCAGGACAAAACACGATGCATTTTGACCTTTTAGGTCTTCTGCAGGTAAAGCAAACAACATTTAGGACAATGAAAAACGGAAGAACGAGCAATATCTTACCTTCTTTTATATTCGGCGCAAAATGGGTGTTGACTGAAAACGAGGCCGTTGGGGGAGGGGATCATGGGAGTTAAAAACAATAGTGATGACAATGATAATATTAATGATAATGAGGTCCAGACAGCCGCACATAAGCGTGTGTAAAAAAAATGAACCATCTCAGCTGAACGTTCAGACGTTAACTTACAACACCCGACCACAGATCCTTTTCAGTTTAACTGA